>VZTD01000437.1:1258407-1297940 GCA_013397725.1 Rhagologus leucostigma | reverse complement strand
GCGGCCCCGGCGGGGAGCGGGGCTGGTTAGCGCTGCCCCCGCTCCTGGCCGGCAGGACACACCTGCAGCCGACGGGCGAGAGTCTGCTCTCAGTGGTGTCTGTAAAGAAAGGGAATGAACCATTGGACCAGAGAAAGGCCGAGGTGGGAGGGGGTCCCTGGGTCACGCGGCAGGGTCACATAGAGCCAGCTGCCCTGACTGGGGCCGGACGGTTTTGAGTATCTCCAAGGATGGAGACTCACAGCCTCTATGGGCAACCGCACTCACCGATGCTCACTCACCCTCACACAGTGAAAAAATGTTTCCTGATGTTCAAAACGAACCTCCTGTGTGTGAGCTTGTGCCTATTTGCTTTTAAAAGCTTCTGTCAGTGGCCCAGCATCTCTTGAGGAACTGGCCCTGCAAGCCACAGGCAAATCCTTTACCTCTCCTCCACTTTAAGCCAAGCTGTATTTCTCTAAAGCACATCTGCCTCCTTCACTAACATGAGTGTACCTTTTCTGAATTCACAGGATTTACTTATAGCTACAACACATAATTTTGGGGGTTTTATCCAACCTTACTTCCGTATCTTTCTCAACACTATTTAATGTTACTCTTTTTTTTTCTTTTATCCAGTACGTTAAATTAATTGAGTGTATAGCAATTGGCAACCTTCCCCCTAAAATACTAAGAAATTAAAGCACTGGACATGATTAAAAAGAGGTACTAGCTACTGTAGCAATCTTTTGCAGCATCAGTAACTTATTCCACTGTAGTTCAAAAGTGCTATCAAACCTTGCCCATGGTTGTTGTTTCCTTACTGGCCCTTTAAACAGTAATGATAGTAAATGCAGGGTGGGGGGTGTGTTCACTTTTCTTTCAAATAAAAAATACTTATCTCAAAATAATGGTAAATAATATTTAGGGTTTGATCTAACAAACTTTGCAGACAGAAGTTTGAAGTGAAGAAGACAGGTTTGAAGTTAACTGAAACTCTTCATGAAGAAAGTGTACACCCTTGAAGTGTATTTCATTGAGTTGATGTTTGAAAAGGATAATAGTAAGATATTAAAACCACCCAAAACACTATCACTGACATACTTTGCTGAGGAATGAAAACTAGTTGGAACTTTAGCATTTGGGAATGGAACCCATCATCACTCAATCTACAGCAAAGCAGTGAGTTTTTACAGCTATTTTTACAATTTGCACAATAATTTGATTTTTAGATAACTATAATCTAATAAAGGATGTTTCATGTGGCATCATAGGAACTTATTTTAGAAGAACATCCATCCTTTTTTTCCTCTGTACTGGCTATAAAAGATGCCCAGGGCAACTTCTCTAGGCTCTGACATCTTTTAGGTATCTCATTCAGGTCATGCTCCAAAATGTGTGTTTAGCGGCTCATCATGTTTCTCTGGCCACATGCCCAAGTTTGTCATCCCCAACATATCTGTGACGTTTTACAGATTAACAAGAAGGTGAGCTGCCAAGACAGACATGTCTTTTGCATGCCATAGGCAGGCCCATGGGCACTCTGTGATGGCAGAGACCTGCTGAGGTCTGCGGTGGACACCTGGTTAGCCTGCAGTACCTTTTCCCCTAAAATCACCCTTTGCATTACATCCCATTAAAGTATATTCAAGCAGCAGAGTGAATTTTTCCTGTTTACACTTTACTCTAAAAAGACGTTACTAAAATACTATAAAGCAAACAACTCTAAAATAAAGTGAAATGGTAGTAATAATAATAAATGTCTAATATACAAAATCATGTAATTGGCAAAACTCAATAAAATGTGTTGAAGTAAATGCTAAGGATATTCTTAAAAGACTTGGTGACTATATAATTTTCTATCTATAAACACTAAAGCAGACAAAATAACTTCCTTCAACATTTTTGTGGGTGTAAGATATGGCAGAAAAGTAAATGTCCATTAAATAATAATTCATGACTGCTTTTGAGAAGTTGGATAATAAAAATGAGTTAATGTTCATTACATTTCAGATGAACTACTGATTGCTTTCATGAAAACAGCTGAATAAAACTGAAAAGACATTGAGAATGCAGGAAAAGGCAAAACAACTGTTGGGTGACTTGGAGATATTTACAAAAATATAGATAAACTGTAGAATACATATTCAAAGAAGAGCAACTGATTTGGAACATCTGTTTCATCTACTTTCACTCACATTTATAAATATTCTTGTGTAATTACTCCCCTTAGAAGAGTAGGAGAAATCTCTTGTAGAAAAAATAATACCTGCTTAAGAGCCAGGTGACTTTAAAGCAGTCTACACTTGTTTTCCTTCCCAAATAAGAGAATAAGCTCGTCCACCACCTCCCCCTAAGCTCTGACCTCAGCAGAAGCTGGAAGTCTCCTTGTGACACAGGGCCCTGCTGGCACACTGGACCAAACAAGACACTAATGGGGCACTTCATTGGTGACATGCAGCCTCAGTGGGAATTTGGCTGCATCCACAGGTGTGGCTGTCCCACAACACCAGAGCCCCAGCATCTCTCAGCCCCTCAGCACGGAATCAGACCTGGCAGCCACAGCCATTAAAACAAGTTAATGTTTTTGCTAATATTGCATAGTATATAAAAAACCTGTTACTGTCATCGATAAAATCAGCCTCTACCAAGAAAAGCACTTTAAAACCTCAACAATCTGTTGTCAAATTACCAATTACCCCAAACAGACATTGGGATAGTAGGCACCTATGCAGAAAATCTGTAACAAAACACTGGCTCACCATCCCATCCAAGCTTCCTCAATATGCTTCTATCCTAACTGTCTTTCTTTAAGATAAATGTTTAAATGGGAGAATGAAAACAGACACAAAGAACTGAGATGAGAAATCCATAAATTCTCATGGTATTTGGGGAGGCTGTCCTTAGTTTCTTAATGATTGCATTATACAAATAATCTAATCGATGGCAATCTAGACACATCCTGAACTGCAGAAAACAAGTTTACTACCCTGACATTGACAACATCCCCCAGTTGTTTTCCTGATTGTTTAAATTTTAACTGATACTCATTGATTTGTGTCACCAGATGGAAGTGAATCAAATTCCTGTTAAAGCAACTGCATCCAAATTCCCATCTCAATGCTAAATATTAAGACAAAGCAAGAGACTCACAGGTATGATATTTCTTTAACATTTTCATAGTTTGCTGAAAGAAACTATGTTGTAGGAATCCAGGTCAAACAGAACAAGGTCAAACATCTTCTATAAATGTATGTACTGTCCTGAGGAAATTCTATTTGTAGGGTTGGATTTATTATAAAATATTTTGGTGGCTCATCTAAAGATCTATGGAAGCAATTGCTTACTAGTTGTATTCCCTGAAAATTACCAGAAGATAAATTTGTGGCACTGGATATTTGGTGTCAACCTACTCTAAATACAGCCAGCCAATAATAGGATTCTGAATCTAATAAATGTATCTTTCTCTTTTTATATAGATATACGATGCGTGGTAATTTAAAAAATAATATGGAAATTAATGTATTCCCCATGTTTTTCCATGTTTCGGCTGTAACTGGGTGTATTTCAGCAAGCATGCTTCAAGTAAACACAAATTTTTAGACTTTAAATGAGGATGCGCTGGAAAAATAATTTGATTATTCCTCACTTTCCGTTTCTACTTCTGTATATTGAACCCAGAGGTCATAATACCCCAGAGAGAAGAATGCAGTATTTATGGAGATTATTTTTTTTATTATTGCCTATATTATTGATTAATTCCTAAAGCCTACTTCAGCTTCTGAACACAAGATAAAAGCACACATTGCCATAAAAGAATTCTTGAGCCCTTGTGCTCATTTTGGAGAGGATTCTCCAGGGCAGTAGCTATGGAAAGGTGATCTAAAGTTTCTGAACACACTCCCTTAACCTGCAGTTAAGGAAGGTATTCTGGGAATGGGACTGGAAAGGAGTTATTGCCCTTTTCTTTGTCACCTCTCCTGTCAAGCATTGCCCACAGAGTATTTTTGTTTGCTACAGAAGGGATCTATTTTGTATGTGATTGTCTTCAGAAAAAACAATTCAGATGCTGAGCTTTTTATGCTGGTTAATTATCTCTAACTTGCACCACACCTATCAACTATTAGGCCTAACATATTACAATTATAATTCAAGATCTTAATTACTTCCAACTTATAAGAAATCTTTGTGCAATGTGTCACTACAAGAAGGGCAAATTGCTTCCTCTTACAACAGGAGGGAGAGTCCCCACACCTTCCACTGAGGTGCAATACACAGTGTTTTATCTCACTGAGTTTTGGCCTCTTCTCATGCCCTCAGTCTTCACTAATCAGAGACAGCCAACAGGTCAACAGAGAAGAAATATTTGACAAGGGCCTCAAAAAAAGAGTTAACTGAGTCGTCTCCCACTCCAAAAAATAAGCCAGTTTCAAAACCCAGCAGTTATCTAATTCTAGGAAGACACAAAAGGAAAAATAAATACCAGTATTGGTTGGAGGAAATGTTATTCTCCAACTGAGTTATTATTCAAGCAATTTCCAGTAATTTGTCCAGATTAAGTATCACTGGAATATACGACTGCTGTTATTACTGAATTAAACCTTTTATTTCCTTTGTGTAAAGCTAAAACAATACACTGAAAAGATCATTAAAAGCACAGGCCAGTTAGTGTAAAACAGCGTTTATGTATGAAAACTTGTAACATGTAGTAACAAGCTGCTATTGCCTATAATTTGCTAAATGTTAGGACTGTGCTGGCTGTCCTCATTGCCTATGGAGATGGCCATGTGCCAGCTCCAGCCCAGCACTTGGAAAGGGCAGATTCCAGAAATCTACAAGCTCCTTCACAAAGTAATGGCTGTTTTTACTAATTCCCATCTTATAAATTTCACTATTCTTGACTTAGTATTTTCTGATCATGATCAAAGCATCATAGAATGGTTTGGGTTGGAAGGGACAGTTAAAAGTCATCTAGTCCAATGCTCCTGTGATGAGCAGGAATGCCTTCCACTAGACCAGGTTGCTCAGAGCCCCATCCCATCCAGCCTGACCTTAAATGTTTCCAGGATTGGGGCATCTACCTGTTGCAGAGTTTTACCACCCTTGTTATAAAAAACCTTTTCCTTGTATCTTATCTAAACCTACTCTCTTTCAGTTTAAAACCATCACCCCTTGTCCTATCACAACAGGCTGTGCTAAATAGTTTGTCCCTGACTTGTCATGAACTTTGTCGTAATCATGAACTCCTTCCCAGAGCAATAGCTCCCAGTCCGTGCAGCACTGACCTTCAGTGGTCTCCTACTCTTCTTAAAGTTTCATGATATAATTCCTACATTATTTCTATGTCTAGCAGTTAGATGTAAGTTTTCTAAATTCCACTTTATTTAAATCATACATTTTGGATTTTCTGAGCATCCCCTACTAAGCAGTCACAGAGAATGCAGGTACACTTTTCTGTCTGCTTACATGGTAACAGTAAATTTTTCCATTCTCCCACTTCTTTTGGCATTTTCTACTGTAAGGTCAACTCCACCCCAAATATCAAGCTAGGTACACAGTACAGATTTATGCCAAAATAGCTTTGCTGACTGACACAGCTGTTCTGGGAGAATTCCCTAGCTGTTAGTGCAAGTGCAGTTGTATCAGCAAAACAGGATTCTCCTAGAACTGCTTGTTTTGCATGCCCACTTTAGAACTCATTTACTGGTGCACAATTCCAGTATTCCTATACAGGAAAAGTGGTTCCACTGTTCCCATCGTCTTAACAGTCTCTGCCAGTGGGACTCTACCTTTAAGTAATTCAGCCCTTGTGGACATAATTTCGAAGTCTTGCACATTTTCAAAGGATACAGATTTGAAGAGCTGAAAGAAATTACTTTCACTACATCTCTTCCAAAAACCCAACAAATTTCAATTTCTAAAAATAAAATTGGGAAATTTTAACATAAAAATTGTTTTAAAGGGTAGAAATGGAAAAGTTGGGTTTTTTTTTTTTCTTGAAACATAGGATGCTTTCAGATGTATAGAGACACCAATTTTAGTTTCTTAAACAATATAGTTGGATTGCTTGTCCAGCAGTTTGCATTCTCTTCTGTATTAACTTTCATTAATGAACATAAAGGAAATCTATAAAAGTAACTATCTCTTTTGCTTCAATTCTAATATTAATCACATGTGAAAGTTGTCTGTTCTTATTTAAACAAAATATATTTACTGTCCCCTCCAATGTTTATGAGAAAACCACAAAACCAAAATAAAGTCATAATTTTTCTAAATAACAAAAGGGGGTTTTAATGGGCTAGCGTGAAGCAACACAATGTAGATAGCTCACAAGTAGCTAAGAGGTTGGAGAGAGAACCTCTACACTGCAGACTATTTCTGTTTTCATTAAAATAATTTCACATCTTTATGATCACAAGGCAATCTGCAAACCACAAGGTGTCTTAGAGCTTGGCAAAAAGTATTACTTCATAATGCTTCATAAGGGTGAGAAATCAAGAGCACAGAAATAAAAAGCTACATGCTCTTTTGAGGAAAAAAGTGTTTTTGAGAAAGAAACCCACAGGAAAAAATATCAACCAGTTTTAAAAACTAAAGCCAGGTGGTGGGGTTTTGTTTGATTTGGTTTGGGGTTTTTTTGTTATAAATGCATACATGCTATCTGCTTCCTCTGTTTTGGTCCCCATCCACCTTTTTGTCTCTGAGAGTAACCTTTATAATTCATCAGACCCATCAGCTTAGAAACCAGCTGTAGTTATTCATTTATATGCTCAAATCTTATTATTGCAGCTGCCTGTGTACTCCACTGAAAGTTTTCAGAATGTCTTAGAGGAGTACAATGTAATTAGTTTCAGAAACTCTAATTTTATGAAACCTGATTTGCTTCCCTAATAATTCCTTCTTCAGTAGAGATGGGACAAAACCAGTACAGAAGTACTGGCACTTGAGTGGCCTGTGGAGCACAGTGTCCTGCACCTCTGTTGGTGCTGCAGTCTGCTGATGTTACTTAAGAGGATATACTGCAGAAAAGCACTCTATGATCTTTATGCTTGTATTCTCCCAGAAAAAAAAAATACAAAAACCATCCTGCTGAGATGAAACATGTTTTGCAAACAACATATAAAATGACAAACATGTAAACAACAGAGTGGAAAGCAGGGTGTGTACCTGTCACACCTTGTTCTCTGCACTCAAGAACTGCAGTGTCTAGACAGAACATAGTTTGCTGAGGACAGTGCAGGTCTGGTTCAATGTTTGCCTTTTAAGAGTAATATGTTATCATCAAGTGGCAAAAGCCTTAGTGAGTCCAAATGTCAGCGCTGAAGAGACATTTGTCTTGCAAGTCAGTCAGGTAGTTTTGAAATACCCTGTAGAAGGTTAATATATATTAAAATGGTGTGATTTTGCAAAGTTCTGTGCTTATTAGGTTATCTGTTTTCTTGAGACCGCAGATTACATTCATTGAAAACACTATGTGCCAGAGTCCTGTGCATTATTTCAGTGCAGAACAACCAAACGGGGTTTTCTGAGGCCTCTTATGCTCTGCAAAGCACTGCAGAGACTTGCCACATCTATTTTGTAAATCATGCGCTTTCAAACTGCCTGCACTATGTAGTCCACAGGTAACCAGCTCCATCTATCAGCCAGCCTAGCTTCCAGGCTGGCTGTAACCATCGTATGGTTACATCTATAACCATATGGTTACCATCCGTGTGGTTTCTGCTAGCTGGCAGAGTGGAATCTCTGCATGCCTCAGAGTTCCACAATGTCAGTGGAAGCTACGCCATTTTAATGAGGTCATAAATTCCCCTTCTTATGGGTGCAAATGTATGGGGTGGGAATATTTTAAAAATTAATGAGGATTTTACAAAGGGACCATATTCACTAATTAAATACTTTAATTTTAATGGTCAGCACTAAATTCACTGACTAGAATCTAAGTCAGTTGGTGGGCTCTGGGATCTAACCAGAAATATCAATAAAAAATATTCTCCAAGCAAAGTTTAAAGATATATTTTTATCTACTGATGTCATGTTTATCAAACAAAATCACAGATTTCAGTTTTATTTTGTAAGTTTTCACGCTGTTTGTATTTCTGGCAGAGGAATGTGTGCTGTTGTCATTAAACGTCTCACATTTCCATGGTGTTTTAGTCATAGCAGTGTCTCTTCAGCCATGCTCACACAATCTATGAATCCCAAAATACCACTGCTAATGAAAAACAATTTTATTTTTCTCTTTCATTTGTTTATGTCTGGTAATCCACAGCTATGTCTACATGAGCAAATACAATATCAAGACACATTCTGGTGCATGGGAATCATCAAATGCATTGAGTTGAAAGGGAACTTAAAAATTATCTAGTTCCAACTGCCCTGCCATGGGTAAAGACACCTTTCACTAGACCACATTGCTCCAAGCCCCATCCAGCCTGGCCTTGAACACTTACAGAGCTGGACATCTGCTCAGCTTCTCTGGACAACCTGTTCCAGTGCCTCACCACACTCTGAGTAAAGAATGTCTTCCTAATATCTCATCTAAACCTTCCCTCTTTCAATTTAAACCCATTACCTCTTGTCCTATCACTACATGCCCTTGTGAAAAGTCCCTCTCCATCTTTTTGTAGGGCCCATTTTGGGTACTGGAAAGCTTCTATTAGGAACTAGGTCATTTTACTGCTACATTTTTAAAAGAGTCTCCAGCACAGTATCAGCTTAAAATTGTAGAGCACCTCCAATGATGTTCTGATTAAGAAGTTCAAATGGGCCAGAAATCACATCCAAGTCTGTTTTGGTGTATCACAGTATGGATCTGCATAACTGTGCCAACGGGACTCAGTGCCAGGGAACCACCCTATGTGATTTAACTCTGTAATACAGCAGAACCTTCTCTCAGGTATGACACTGCCATGGATTTAAAACTGCCAGGCAGGATTTGAATTGCAGATGTAAAATATGAAGTTACATTGCAAACAACTTATTTGGCCTCAGAGTCACTGTGCTGAAAATACCATTTCCTCAGTTAGCTGTTTGAAAGCCAGTTAGTCATATTATCACCATATTAATGAGTTCAAATTGGATTTGAAATACCATATAGGGAGGCTTAATGTGTGTTTATAACCTGGAACTCTTAGAAACTCTTCATTGGCATAGGATTACATGTAAGGCCACACTGGACATCATTTCACAGTTTAGCATTTCAGGACTGAGAGTAACAGACAGAAAGCCGTAAAATTTCATTGACTAAGCTTCTTCTACTACTGTTACTGTTGTTACTAGTAGCACTAGCTAATATTGATTACAGACCATATGTGCTGATACAAATGTGGCCCAATGCATCTGTTGTATCCTACAAAATACTGAGTAACTTAAATTTCTTACTTACACTGACCTTTGAGAAATAAATTTTACTTCTCCAACTAGTAAGGTGTCCCATCCAAGATGATCTAAATATATCGTACTTTCCAAAAATCCCTCCGATATGAGGTTCAGTATCTTTCATGTATAATTTAGGCTGTCACCTAAAGAGTAAATAACTGAAAATAAGAAGGCGAGAAGTAGATAAGTGATATATAACCTCAAGATAATTTTTTTCATCTGCAAAACCACTTATGAGCATAGGTCTTTGAATAATGTTCACAATTTTGATCAGTTTTGCCAGGATTATACGATATTTGCTATTTGTATTTCAGAATCCGGCTACTTTTTGCTGAATATTTAGTCACTAATAATGCTAGAAGAGCAAGAAATCTTGGACCTGAACATAGAAAACACTGTATGAACTCATAATTTGAGTTTATTTCCTAAAAGAGTTTGCAGTCTGAATGGTACGGCAGATAAAAACCTCAGGCAGCAGCATAGAAAGAAGTGGCACCAAATTTACTCTACCCCCAGTAAGTCAGCAGCAAAAACTTCCTGCCATCTGGATAATCTCCATCAGCATAGAATATTTCAAATGTACTAGCAAATAACATCCTACAAATCTTTTCATATGTTTCTATATTAAGAGATAGTTTGTATCAACTTCCTTTTCACTTGTGTTATTTCAGACTGGCTTATTGAAGTGAGGACTATGATTTCCTCAGTGGAAGGGTCACTGAAATGTGTGCCTCTTTATCTCCTTGCATTAGCTCTTTTAAATAAAAAGCAGCACCAGTATAATTCTAAGAACTCTATTCTTTTTCAAGGGTCATAGCAGTCCCCACTGCTAGTGGTAAGTGACTCATCTACGGGCAAAGGTATTGCTCTGGTTTAAAGAAAAGAGTCTCTTAGCTAAAGAGAAAGGAAAAAAAACCCTCAGTAGTTCATGCTGAGTGACATAATATGTTTACTTATACAGCACAATGGACTCAGTACTTTAGCCCCAGCTCAGGTACTGGAAACTACATCAGTGCATGGTCTGGGCAGGCTAAATAGTTTTGCAGAATATGTCACTTGTTTGTCTGGAGTTAGCTCAGGTATTTACAACCCTGCTGTGCTGTGTGGCCGTGATACGCACCAAGAGTCATCTCATTTCACTTGTGCATATTAAAACTAGGAGTCTAGTTTAAACCAGCTGCCTAGGCTCCCTCTGTCCTCAATGAACAAAAGTTTGAAACAATGTGACTGCAATGCCAGAGTACCAACTATAGCAAATGAATGAATTTTCAGTCCCAGAGGAGTTAACAGCCAATGTTAACTGAAAATAGAAAGCCTATAGACTCCAATAGGAACTACACTCGGCCACAAAAATATCAGAACCAAACCTAGAAGATGACAGAACCCCAAACAACTGACTCAGCTGGTGTTAGCTATGTAAAAGGGTTTCTCAAACCTTTTTGGACTAGTAAAGGCACATCAAGATTTGAACTGAAGAGTGCATAGTGGTACAATACACAACTTCTTCTGACTCACCTACCCAGAAGTCCAGGGGCCAATTTACAGACAGATGAAATAGGCAGGTCACCTGCAGCCCCCAGTCCAGACTGTGACTGCTCCTTTGCAGTGCACACTTGTGTGTCTGTCTGTATGCACATGCATACTTATATTCATACATAAAGAAATGCTATACTGTGTTTATTCTCACCCACTTGTGTCTGTATCCTATTTCGTACAGGAAAAATTGTAGGAGTTGATGGTGGACTGATAAAAGCAATCAAGGCAACAGCCCAACTGTTTGACATATCTCACAAATAATGTATATTTAATTTGAAATATTCTTATATATAAATGAGACACTAAAAATAACATCCAAATATGCAAAATAACTAAGTTGTTATTAAAAAAATAAATGTTTGTTACATCTTCCTCCATAAATTTCAGCTGAATAGTACATAAGCTATTTCACACAGGAGCTGAGAAATTTTCCTCCCACTTCTTTTGGAGGAATCTTAAAGGAACTCTGGGTTCTCAGAACCCTAAAAATCAAACCAATAATTCTTTGCTTATTTCTTCCCTTCTACCCTGCTTCTTTTGTTTCAGAAACAAAACAAAAAAGATACACATTTTGTTAATTAAAATTCCTTTTTTTTTCTGTATGAATAGTGGCTATTGTTACTTTCTAAAATAATCCTTTGTGGATTTAACAAATGTCAGGATTCTGCATCAGCATTCTTGTTTAGAGAACTCTACAGAATTCAGTTAGAATAGAAGCAACCCACTAATTTGAGCAAATGAGTTATTTGAATAAATTTTTTTACATCTGCCTATTATGTAGTGCATCAAAATTAGTTGACTTTTTTCTTAATTTTATAATGCAAGCCATTAGTCAATGTTTTAATAAAGTTTAGTTAATAAACTTCTTTAAATTTTCTCTATAGCACCCCTTATTCAGTCCCTCCATGTTTAATAATCTTAATATCTCTGTATTCAGTTTGGGGAATATCTTTAGATTCAGGGTCATTTAATACACAGATGAGTTCAGTTCTGTACGCATGAAAAGAGAGGAAAAATGTTCTCCAAGAATGAATGTGACAAATGAGCATATGAGAACATTTTTTCCCTGTAAATATTTAGAGAATGCTTTAAATTTTAATTTAAACCTTATTTTACTCTATGAAAGGTGATATATAGCAGAAAGGTACAGACTGCACAGCTAAACTATTGGTGCCAATGTCTTCTAAAGACACCTTCTGTCTTTGCTTATGCCCATGTGAATATGTAGCTACTCCATTAATCTCTCTAGATTATCATTAAATTTGACATCTCATAAAAGTGTGTCAGGTAAGCACAGCAATCAGTTGAGTTATGCACCTGTTTGATTTAAAATAATGATAATTAAGCTAAGATCATAGTTAGAATATTGGTTTTAGGAGAAATGTATTATTGATCAGGAGTAAAGACAAAAAGCTTAATGAAATGTTAAGCTCTTTAACTGGGATGATGAAAAGCAACTTTGATATGAGCTACTTAGACTTTTGCCAAAAGCCAACCAAAATTTACAATAGATGAAGATTTCAGAGTGAGGAAAGAGATGTTACTTTAAAGACCTTAACCTACCATGCTAAATCACACAAAATTCTGGTTTCCAACATCCACACAGTCTAGCAATCAGACTGCTTTTTTCAAGTCCCAGACCAGAGGCAAATATGAACAAAACATATGAAAATAAAAATGGCCATATCAGGAAAAAACAAAGATCCAATTATTCAGTATCATCTCTGTCAGCATGGCTAATACCAATGCCTAGGAAACATATGTAAGAAAAGAAAAGTGTGAGAAGGAACACCTTTCTTTTGCTGACTGCTGGTTTAGAGGCTGAGTTAGAAGTTTTTGTGTTTCATTGCCATTGCTAGATCAAACCCAACTCATTTTGTCTAATCTCTTTTTGAGCCAGTATATACATCAGCTCCATGCAGTATCCTATAGAATGGGTCCCTTAGTTTAAATTTGTACTGTTCTTGTTTGTACTTCTGTTGTTCTTGTTGTACTTCTTGTTTGTTTGCCTGGTAACTGTCTGCAATGCTCTAGTTCTTGCATTGTGGGAACAATGAATAAATCATTCTGTAGTCACCTTTTTCACTGTATCCCTGACTTTATAGCCCTCAATCATCTCTTCAGTCATTTTTTTTCTGAATTGAAAAAATCCTGTTCCAGATTCTCCATCACCCCTGCTGCAATCTCTTCCTACTTGCTTTAGCTCTGTGTCCTTT
The DNA here is from genome assembly GCA_013397725.1 of Rhagologus leucostigma. NCBI lineage: Eukaryota > Metazoa > Chordata > Aves > Passeriformes > Rhagologus > Rhagologus leucostigma. The sequence goes on along the minus strand of VZTD01000437.1, from coordinate 1,284,831 downwards.
CTGAGGCTGTGGAGCCATTAGAGGTGCATATATCAGCATAACGATGTTTTCTGTGCTGCTTTGTTACACTATTTTCCTAACAATTGTAGCTTCATATTTGGGGGGAAAAAAGGCCATAGGAATTTGAGTGTGGAGTCAAAACAGAGGGGATAAAACATTAAACTACAACTTCAATTTCAGATGACTAAATAAGAAGTGAATTCCCTTATTTTTTTAACAACTTCTAAGCTGTAAAGAGCAATGAAAATATTTCTTTTCTATTTTGGAAAGCCTTGACACATAAAAATCTGTGTTCAGACAGTGACCAGCTCTGAGTGCTTGAACTTGAGGACCTCTGCCTCTTTCAGCATACAGTATTTGACTCAGGTACTATGCTTGCTTTCTGTTGCATCCAGCATGACTGAAGTGTATCAGATAATACCATTTCAAGTTCATGTATAACTGACACATACAGAAAATTATAAACTTGGACCATTTTACAAAATGAAACTATAGAGAAAAATGAGAAACTTTTTTTGGCCTTCATAAATAGGAAAGTCTTTGAGTGTAGGTAAAATTTTGTGATGGGATTAAGGAAAATTAGTGGCCAAGATGTTGGCAAATAGCTAAACAGATCTGTTAGAGGAAGCCAGCAATCATGCCTGGAGAGAGAACTTAAATGTTAGGTGAAGATCATATATAAGTGAATGATAAAACAAAAGCAATTCCTTCCTAAACTTCCTTTACACCAAGTGACAGAGTCAAAGATTTATATGGAAACTGGAAAACACCGTAAAACACACGAAACTACCTCAATCTGTGGTTTGATATAGATTGTGCAATTAATTTCTCCATGAGACTAGGAGAAATCGCTGATCTTCACTGCCAAATTTCAATTGGAAGGGAAAAAATATCCGATTCATGCAGTCCAGGATAGCCAGATAAGGATGAACTAAAAGACTGACTGTAGCCATGTACCCAGAAAATCTTTGGCCCAAATAACATAAAGGAACCTGTAGACAAAAACTCTAATGCTTTCAGAGGGATGGTGATCCTAATGAAAATCTGCAGGGACCTGAATAGTCCTGAATAGTAAATGAATAGTCATTTACTAGATCTGCACCCCAGGAAAAGGATTTTTGATATAGGCAAGTACATGAACAGGCCACTTGGAAGACAGATACTTGTTGCAGTAGTTTGCATTTTGAATTCAGTATGTCCAAGGATGGGATTTCCTATAGAAGAGAAACAATTTAAAACAGAAAAAGTTAACTGTGAAAGGAAATTTCAGCAATCATATGAAAATTGGGAACATTGGGAAATTTGCAAAAATTTCAAGGGAAAATAAACTGAGGACACTGCTGAAGGCAGCTTCAGAAAATTGTGCTGGGAGGGTTACCTTGTGAGATTTGAAGAGCCTCTGAAGAGTTCAGAATTTATCCTTTTGGATGTGGTGAAACTAGGAGAGAATTGTACCTATTTTTATTACAGAGACCACAGAGGCTTTGGTTATATTTCGGACTCCTAACCAAATGCCCAGAATTTATCCTTTTGGATGTGGTGAAACTAGGAGAGAATTGTACCTATTTTTATTACAGAGACCACAGAGGCTTTGGTTATATTTCGGACTCCTAACCAAATGCCCAGAATTTATCCTTTTGGATGTGGTGAAACTAGGAGAGAATTGTACCTATTTTTATTACAGAGACCACAGAGGCTTTGGTTATATTTCGGACTCCTAACCAAATGCCCAGATAACACACATAACTGACATTATAGGAAATTTGACTTTGTTTTCAACTGACTAAAGCATCAAGTAATGTGGTCATTGCCTTTTCCACTGCCCTGAGTCCCTACTACATGCTCCCTGAGGTGCAGGGAAGCAGGTCCTTTCAGCTGGTACCCTGACCAGCTCTGTCTGCCAGCTGAGGCAAACTCTTGGGACAGAGATCCAACAAATACACTGCAAATCACGACCTCCAGTCACTGTGAGGGAGTAAAAGAGGGAGTCTTCACCCAGTAACTAAGATTTAGCAGGTCTGACACCAACATTTTTTTTCTGCAGTGCTTTTGCAGGTATCCCTGCCCATGGCAGAAGGCTTGGAACTACATGATTTTTAAGGTGTCTTCCAACCCAAACTATTCCATCATCCCATGATTTTACAATTTTCTGTTAATCAGACTAATATTTTCTTTTGTTTGCTTGTGCTTTCTCACTATGGTCCTATATACTGGCATCATATCCAAGGTTACTGCTAGAAGGCTGTTTTACATACACATGAAGGCTGTTTTATAAGACAGCATCATATCTTTGATTCACAGTTTAAACTCAAACATACAAATTATCACACAAAAGCTACCTAAACACTTTTAAATTAGGAAGACTTAGGCATTTTTTGTCATGACTACCTCAAGAACTACCTCCTCCTTTTATAATTACTCCACTAGAGAGTGTCAGCTGTACCTAATCTATTAAACAGAAAAGATGTTAAGATCAGGTTAGTTTCAGAAAAAGATCCTTCACTTTCTAATGTATGGCTGCTTAGAGATCAGAAATCACTAAATGTTAGAGGAGTCTGTGAACCTTTTCTTTTTCCTTAGGGTTTAATTTTTAGAAATAGTACTGTATGAAAAGAATCCTTTAAGAAAATGTAAGAAATTTGTGGAAGATCATAGTACTAAATAAAGTTTGTTCTGTAAGATGCTGTATTTATAAATCAACTATTTGATTAGAGAGGATCCTTTAGCCTCAGTTTATATCAGGCTCGTTTTGAATAAAAAATCCGACTGAGTACTTTAACTGGGCACTGGAGGGGGTGTCAGTCCAAAACATAATTTAAGGCACGGACTGTGTCACATGTCTGGAAGGGACATCTTGGGTCATTGGGGCTGCAGGTCCCTTGCTGCAGGACTTTGGAATCCATGAGGTTTGAGAAGCAAACAGGTGCTTTGCGGGTGGCCACATCTCTATTTTTCAGTCTCTCATCAAGATGCATTAAGTGCTCTGTGCCACCTGCCCTGCTTTCCTTGTACTTCCACAGAAGTGACAAAGGTGCATTAGGCCTCAAGATCTGTTTCCTTGCCACAGTCCTGTTTAGGACAATTATCTAGTGAGAATATGGGAGGAAACAGTCAAATGCACATTAATTGGGATAAGAAATAATGATGTTGAAGTAAAATATTAGCATCATAAGTACTGAATATGATGAATCTGGGTAAAAAGTCATATGAAAATCAGGTTAACAGATTTCTAAAAGAGCTTTGGAGTTCAATAGCAAGGAACACATCTGTTCTTTCTCGCAACTGAGATACATTTAGTGACCTTTTCTTTAAAAAGCTGTACTCTCAAGAATACACATTTATTATTTAATATTTTATTAAATACTTCTGCAAAATCAGAAGATAATGTACGTGCTCTGAATGTCTAAATGATGAACTTGAGAGTGGAATGAAGTTGCATTCCTGTTCCTTTTATGGTTCTCTCTGTACTGGCAATTTATTTTCAGAACAAATAGAAGTAACATTGTAATTATCCTTTTATGCTAACAGTTTGGGTATTGTATTAAAAATGTTTTAAAAGGAACACATGGCATTCACTGGCATAAACACTTGTGAAATGGCTCCATTCTGCCTATGTCTGCTTCTTCGCTGATATAATTTTCCATCAGTCTGTCTATACTGTATTTCTGTTACTGCAAGTTATCACTTTTATGAGCAAATATAGTATTGTTTGAAAGAACAGACAGAAACAGAGAAGTCCTGATCTACATTATTATGATCATATTACGTAATTAATTGCCACAAAACTTGTTAATTCTAATTTAATATGACCAGATGAAGTAAAATACAATGATGTTCAGAAAAGTATCAAAATATCGTCTGCTAATAGTTGGAATACAACTCAAAAGGAGTGAGTTTTTCTGGCATTAAAAGAAAAAAGGGTGCAAAAAAGAGTGTATGAAAAATAAGTTTACTTATTTTAATTACATTATTAATGGTAATGCTCACCAGGTGATATGAATGAAGGTTCAACGTTCATTCAGGAAGTGGGAAGAACACCAAGTGTGCAGAAACCCACATTTCTGTCAAAACAGCCAGGGAGACAATGACATAACAGAGGTGCAGGTTGGGCAGGATAACTTTAGGCACTCAGCATGTTCTACACGTCAACCATGCACAGGACTAATCTTCTAATAAAAGTTATTTCCACTGAGCTCTACCCTGTCTGACAACCTTATATTAATTTCTCCATAACTGAAAGAGTATCCCCCAAAATTTCTTTTCTGAATTTTCATCTTACATCCCTTGTTGAACTATAAATATTTTTTTCCATGAGGTATAGTGGTATACATGTATATGTAAACAGAGTGAGTGAGAAAGAGAGAACAATCCTCTTCTCTTCCCAAAATAAACATTCTTCATTTCCCCTTTTCTTTTACGTAGACAAAACACTTTTTTCACATGCTCCAGTGTTTTCTAGCCATGGAATGACCATGTACCCCAAACCTGAGGCCCTAAAACTGTAAAAGAGAGATTTTTACCTAAAAGAGAGATCACTGACCTAGTTTATAAATATGCATGGCTGTATTTTGTAATGGAGCAAAGGAATTTACTCAAAAATGATGTATAAATAGGTATTGATAATACACTCCTTGCCATAGTCTACCCGTAGTTGTGAACATAATTTTCTAGTTTTTCTTCAGTCTAAACACTATCTCTGCATCTAGCTTAGCTGTGAGAGTGAAAGGAAAAGAAGTAACTTGATGAGGAGCAAAACTGATTTAGGACAAGAGGATGAATCATGAAGGATGTTGAAATTCAGGACACTGAGGTTAAATTTATGGACTTGAAAAGGGACAAAGTCTGTCAGAGCAGTAGGTAGGGAAAATTATTTTTAGCTACCAAGTACATGAGGATGTGCTGACAGACAGGAGAAACCAAAACATGTTGGGCTGCAGGACAGAACTCCGTATACAGCACAGAACTCTACAGCACAACAACAGAACTTGCTTACTGCTGGGAAACGGTGTTACTATAAAATGGTGTTTGCCTTAAAAAATTCATTGTTTGTAATTTTCTCTACAGGCAGGCCAAGACTAATCTCTTTTTTTTTTGCCCAATATCAAGTCTTATATTTCTGTGTCTGTCATATTCCTTCCTAGTAAAAATAAGTACTCTGTGCTTATGAAGCTAAGCAAGGATCTACAATTAAGTCCTGAAGAAAGTAACAGGAAAAAACAGCTCCAGGAATAATCAGTGGTGAAGTCTTTAATTTAATTTAATTTAATTCAATTTAACTTACTTTTAGTCATTCTTTCAATTGATCTTCTTCCTGCTTAGGGCTTAGGCTTTTGCAAAACAAAGCTTTAGTGTGTTTTCAATCTGCTAAAGAGTGGGTGGAAGTAATAGTCACCATTAAGAAATCATTTCCATGCCTTCATGTAAACCTCACTCTTCTTTCTTGGAGCACTTCTATGGCCTTCTTCACTCACGACTGAAATGTATTAAATTTTGCACATGATCTGCATATAGAGAGGGATCTGTAGATGGTCCCTGAAGCTGTCTCTTGACAGAGCAGAAGAAAAAAGTCCCATACCCTTTTAATGCCAATTTATTGCAAAATAAACTGAAGAACTACCACAGTGCAGAAGAACTTGCACGTAAGAGTCAGAAATCAAGCCATTGCTTGGCTTCCAGAGAAAGCATAAGCATAGGCACTGTTACATGGTGGCTTTCTTATCATGTCTCAGTTGGGAAGATGGGAATGGAGTTCAGTTAGAATAATATCTATCAAATATATAGAATATATCACTTTTGACCAAGAGAACTACAGAAATTAGAAACAGAGAACTCTGTTAATCCAGTTACCCACTGCCAATGCCAGAGCAAGTGTGTGCACTCTCAGGAAGCCCATTTAGGAAAGGACCAAAAATTCTATCAGCATGAAGCTATTAGTTTCTGTAGGTTGCACAAATTGCATTTTTAAAAATAACTCAGCCTTTCTACAATATACTATTAATTGTTATGTTAGGAAGATACTAATTTACTGGCTTCACTTATACAGATTTGGCTTCAAATTTGGCTGAGAGCCCAGTTCATGGTATAGTCCCTCAGAAAGACATTGCAAACTCCATCACCAAATACCCAAGCCAACTGACACATCTATCTGGTAATTCTGTACTTAGCCCAGAAGTGAAAAATGACAGTGATGGTGAGAAAAGCTCCATTTCAGGACTGAAGTAAACCACCAATATTGATTATCCTGTGCTGATGCACCAAGAACCCACCAGTGCCCAGTGCAGCCAGACAGGGTCACTGCAGCTGCCCAGCACAAAAGCCAGGGATGTAATTCCTAGGCAACCCCTACTAAAAGGTTCTTATACGGTTGTGCTCTCTGCCTATATGGACGTTCCTCTCCTCTTACTAACTTTTCAACCTATGAAACATTTTCATTTACATTCCATGGTAGATAGAGGTCTTAAAGGAATTAACTTCCTGTGGGTTTAATGAAAACAAGGAAGCTGAGCTCAGGCTGGACTGTGCCAGCCACTGTTTGCACAGCTCGTCTCCCACAGGAGGGCATGCGGGAGGGAGATTAGAGACCTCCATGGATTTAGGACGTTTGAACAAGAACTGCATTATGCTGAGTAAGAGACGTGATATTACCATTCAGATGAGAGATTTAGCCTCCAGTGCTTCTAATAATTGTAGAACAGCTGAAGTTAAGAAGAAATAAAAAACTTAAAATTCGTATATAGAGAATACATATACATGTATGTATGTGTGTGTTATAAATCCATGACAGAAATGTGTACCTCTGAAACATTCAAATCAGGAATGCTTTTTTTGAGACTGTTGAATCTAAATTTTTTCCAAAGAATCAGAAATTTTCTCTTTATTTTTCTTTACAAAATCAAAAGAGATACTTCAAAAAGACACCTTCAGAGGCATCTTAAGGTGACACAAAAATCCAGATGAACTTTTAAATCAAAATAAAAAGAGAATTTAACACAGTTGTCTTATTTTTTTAATGCGTTGAGGAGGGCTTTGTGAAACTATAATCTCATTTCCTGTTCCCAATAAGGCAGTGATTTTCAATTACTATTTTTGCTTATTAGAAATGACAACACTTTTTTATTATTAAATTTATTTTAATAGTAATTATGTAATAATTAATATTAAAACAAAAAGAGAATACATTAACAATAAATATTTACTGAGCCCAAACAACAGCAGAAAGTTAATTAAGTCTTACAAGGAATGGGGAAGAAGAAAGCGTAACACTGAGGAAAGAAAAGGAATTGCTGTCTGAGTTGCTCATGTACTCTGCTTTCTCAGGATTGCCCTGGTCACTCCAAGCAGTCCTACACAATTCTGCCTCACAAAAGCTTTTCTCTTTTGTTATAATTTTCCCCAGCTGCTAGTCTTCCTCTAACTCCCCTGTTCCTGATTCCCACACTCTAATGTGCAGCCAGAGCCATGCTGTCATTTAGTCCCCTCCTGTGTGTGCTGCCTTCTCCCTCTTTCACTATTATAATTGCTGAATTTCTCCATACTCCACTTCCCTCACCTCTTGACTTTCTTGCACATTAAAGTCTGCTGGCTGCCTCCTGCTGTGGTTCATCCTCACCAGTCACTTCTGCTCTCAGGCTGTGGCTCATCTTTGTTGAAAGTCTTCTCAACAGGCTCCCTGCTACCAGCCACAGACCCTAAGCCCTTCATCCTGTACCTGTACACTTTTACTAGTCACACATACTTTCCTTTGATACCAGTATTATCCTACGATATTAGTAACTTCCATTCATACTGATTTAAGACCCGTGTCTTAAAGACCTGTTTTCATAGAACAGTTGGTAGAAGAGCGTCTTCTTAATATTTTTAATTATCAAGTTTTTCTTCTAAAATCTAGAAAATTCCTCGGAGGTCATTGTTTTCATATCTAATATCATGTCAAGGATACTTACTTTTAGTGAGATCCAAAATGTCTGTGCTGAAAACAAAAAAGCAACCAAATATGTTCACATCTTTGGTGTTTAGACCCTGGACAGACATGCCATAACTCAGGATGAGAGATAGGGAAAAAACAGGAATTGATGGGCTGAAGGTAGAACTGGAAAATGCAGCTAGCTCTGCCTAAGGGAAGGAACTTAAATTAGCTAAAAATGGCTAATTAACTGCCTACAAAGTATTTTCATATGAAAACAGAATTCTTGGAGCTTTGCCAAAAATTTAAATGGAAAATAAGTTCAAGGATTTTAATGAGTTTTACCTGTGTTATCACTGACTGTGATTTCAACCACTTCTATCCTGTCCACACACACACACACACGTGTATATATATATTTGTATGTATGTAAAAGAAAAAAATTAGGGAACATAAGGCTATAAATCAGAATAACAAATGTGGAAATAGAGGCTGCAGTAGGATTTATATGCAGGTACATATTATGACTACATTGATCTGCCATCTACCTTATCCTCCTGAATTTAGTTATTTTTGTGGTCTACTTATTTCCATGTAGATGAAATTAACCAAGGCATTATAAAATTGTAAGGAGTTATGGATGGTGCACACAGACAAATAAATCCTCCATCATGTAGTGGCGACTACACAAAACTAATTTTCTCAGGCTATATTTAAAGTACCAGAGACTGTGATCATTTTATTTATCCTTATAGATATAACCTTAAATGATCACAAGACTAAGAGCTTTAAAGGTCTTTCCAGAAGGAGACCTTCAGGGTCCTTTCCATATATACTGTGTACCTTCAATTGCCAGATGAGTATAGGATGACGCTAAGGTCAAATCAAATGATAAAAATTTTCTTTCTTAATCCTGAAGATCTTAGAATATGCAACTTGGATAAAACTGACACATGCTTAGATTCATCTCCCCATGAGAAGAGACGAGCATGGTTGTAAAGTCCAGGATCCAGCTCAAATCATCTGAAAAAAATTAATTTCAAAATTGCAAAGAATTCTTTTCAGTAGGGTTCTGTTCAACAATTCATCAGCCAACACGCTGCACGAAAGCATTTGCTTGAATGGAATAGCAAAAGGCATGCAAGTTAATGACTTCTACTGAGCACTTAGACTTGTTCACAAGAAAGCTGCTGAAATGACTTATCTGTGTACTTCCATGCAGCCTGATCTCTGATGGGTGCCTGCTGCTGGCACCTGGCTTTGGCAGTGCAGTAACAGAACACGAGGAGTGAGCCTGCACACTGCTGAGAAGTGGTGCTCTTAAAGGTATCTCCTACGGCAATATGGTCTTCAGCCACTCATGGAACAGCACAGGGAACAGTTCTCTCCAAACTTTTATGTGCATTATTTAACTGCAAGTAAACTTCAAGATACTTAACTGCAAGTAATTTTCTAAGCCTCCTGGTATTTCTGTCATTTTGCTGATGAAGACATGACTTTGCTATTGATAAGGTGGTGAAGTTAAACCACAAACTGTAGCAATGGCAGCAGTGACAGAGATGAAGATGATTCATCTAGTTCTTGTCCCTTAGTGGTCTTACCAAAGAAAAAGAGCAAAAGAGGAAACAGGGTTGCTTTTTCGTGAAAAGTGGATTCACATGTCTTCCCCCACTTTGTGGGGCCAGAATTCCTCAAATGACTTCACTGGAGCTACTCATATGCTTAATAGTAATCACTGTACTTAGCAAATTTCCAACATAAATAAATAAGTCACCCCAAGACAATATTCAACCTCAGAAATAAAATCAGGATGCCTTTAGAGCAGCAAACAATAAAAAGTCTGCCTAAACCTTTTTCTTCCTTCAAGTTATGCAGATTCATACAAACCAATTTTATTTGCATCCTCTAGATGGGAGCCCAGTTTTCAGTCACTAACGCAACTCATGGTATACAGAGATTAGGACCAGAAATTTTTCAGTTACCTACAAACTTGACCAAGGAACGGACCAAATGCTTGCTCTGTAGATATGTCCAAAAACAGCAGGGAGGTCAGCTTTACTACTGAAACAAGAGGACATACCAACTGAGAAAGAGACAGAACAAGGAGATATAGCTGGTAGCAGGGAGAAGTGCTTTGTCCTGTTCAAGAAAAATAATGTTTTGGTGAAAAAGGCAATTCTTCTCAATAGACCTTCAAATTCAATGGTATTTTTCTGATGTTCATATATCAGAACATATTTCTATGCTGTATTTAAAAAGAAAAGTAGAATATTGCCTTGCTAGAACATGTAGTTTATAAATTTTAGAATATCTAAAACAGAGTTTCTATAGAACTCACTTTTATTTAAGGTGTTACTATGTTATCTTTTCTACATAAATAATTAAATTGGCAGTGCCTTAACACTGCAGGTTATACAAAAAATATTGCATTAATTTTAAATTTTCAAATATATTTAAGATATCCACCTTACGAAAAAATCAGTAATGCTGGTAACTATTAATTAATTTAGTTAATCAGAGGGAAGTAATTTTATCTTCCCAGTACAAATTTGTTCTTGACAGGTCTTACTGCAGCGAATAGTAACAAGAACTGTACTTATTACTGTGAATATTTTCAATTAAGTCTCAACATGATTTCATAGACTGAGCTAAAAATAATTGTTGCTGGCACCAAATTCTAACCAGACAAGGGCAAACCCAAAATATTAGGGTACTATAGTTACAAAACTGAATAAAATCTCATTGTAACTTTTGGAGCAGAGATTTAATCTGTATAAGAAAACATATATAGTTTAACATTTCATATTGTAATGAAATGATCATGACAGTAAAAAATTCAATGTCATTCACACAAGCACTTGCAAGCATAGAAAAAACTCCTAAAAGTGGATATAAAAGGACAAACCCCTCCCACTGTTAAGGAAACTATGTTTCAATTAACAAAAAAACAGTAAGACTGCTAAAAAAATATCTCCCACAGGATCTGTTTATTTTACATAGATACACAAAGAACCATGCACAAATTATTTAGGTGATGAGGAAAAAGGTATTTTTTTGCATTTGTTATGGGGCAATTCACCTTTTCCTAGACACACTGTTTGCAAACAACTTTAATGTTTTCGTCCTTCTATGAAATGTTCTCAGTGACAATTTTTTGCTTCTTAATATACCCCCTGAGCTGGAAAAGAGAGTTTAACTGAATTCACATATGCCTAACAGTATTAGAGAAAATCCTATCACTTTGTTCAAGCAGTACTCAAAAGGCAATAACAAAACCTGACATTTAAGATAAAATTTGGAGGAATTCCTCAGTTGTAAACTACCAAAATTCAAAACACTGTATCAAAAATATACAGCTCACCACTGCACTCTTTGAGCTAGATTCTCATGTTTCCACTTAATTTAGATGGACTTCGGATGTCTTTAATCTATCCATTTCCTTACTATCCATTGCCAAAGCATTAGGTATTTGTAAGGTATAAGGATGTGTTTTACATTCTCAAACTTAAAAAAATTTAAAACTTTAACCTGGAGTTCTCCAATAGCATAATTAAGGAGCACAATGTACAATCCAGAAGCACAGAAAGAATAATTTCACAAAATCCTTTTCGTTGTGCTAAAACAGAAAATAGAGTATTGACAAGTTTTAGGTTTATATTATGGCACTCCATTGACTTCTGCTGGTCTCAGGTAATTTCTCTTTTCTGTTCTTTTCTTATCCTGTCCTATGTTTGTCTCACTTCTCTATACAGACTGCAAGGTCACAAATGAATGAAAAGCACTTCAATATTGGATACAAGTCCCTAAAATGCACAGGAATCTGTCATCTCATTCCAAAGTAATAAAACTGGAAAATCCTGATTGTAGCCCCAATGGTACATAAGTTCCACAAATTCAGTGTTTTTATACTAATTTTCCTTCTAATTTTGATTCTGTACAACAACAGAATTGATGCTGTTGTCGAGAAACAACTGACTTGCCACCATGGAGATGGCAGGGACCTATCCCACACATCAGCATTCAGAAAACACAGGTCCTGCACATTCTGCCTCAGGCACAGATCTGGCAAGTTTTAAAAAATGCAGCTGCAGAACCTGGGTCAAGCAGGGTAGTTTTGACCGCTGCTTTCTTTTATTACATCACTAGAGAAGCAGATACCAAATATCTCTCTCAGGTTGCAACTAACCAAGATGTATCTGTGATTGGAGATCTGTGTTCAGAGCCCCTCCCTTGCTGAAGGAAAATAAAAAGTTTCCCAGTTTCTTGGAGAGTACCTGGCATACACCGTCTGGCATATACCTGAGATGCACTATTTTGCAAATTGAAGTTTTTGCTAGCCCCCCCAAAAAAGGAAAAGGATGACCCAGTATGACAAATAAAGCACAGATAAGAGACCTGAGTGTAGGCTAATAGGGTAACTTGATTGTGAGCAGATGGTTCAGATTCCTGATCAAACGGTTGCTTGTGTGTTTTCAGGGATTCATCAATGGTACACTTTACTAATTTCAAGTTACTCTGTTAATATAATTTCTCCTGTAAGAGTTCTCTGCTAAGAGTTTACTGTTAGTGGCACATATAAGTTTTGGGTGATAGCATCATCACACTTGTTTCGTGGAAGACAAAGCCAGTCTAAAGAGGCTGGAGATGCACTGCGAGTCATAGCCCAGTTCATTATACACAAAATGCCTGGAAGTATGAATAGCACAACTGTATTCTCAGCACCTGCATGATTTCCCATGAGCTGTACATGCTGTGTGGTGTTTAAAAGCAGAAGTTCTGTAACTTTTCCCTCCCCCTTTTATCCTACGGGGACCATGGATTGCTCGTGTTTATAATACAGACACAGCAGCCAGCTGAAATGGGCAACAGGAGAGTGCAGTCAAACAGAACTTCTTTAAGACAGCAACATCCATGTAACTGCGATACCAGTTGAGGTCAGAGAGCTGTTTTGAATTAGTCTGCACAGCATGCCTCTTTTACCACCTTTTCATGATCTTTTACTTTCAGGGAATTATTCTGTACATTCACTTCTATCCTTAGAAAGAGAATACTATTCATCAAAGAGTTATTAATAGTATTATCAATAGCATGGGTAGTGTTAAAGACAATTCAATATTAAGCTACAACTTGCCAGAAGACATTTAATATTGCATTCCATTTAAGTACAAGGAAAGAAATCCTGTATTATTATGAAATGTTAAATTAAAAAAAGATGTAGCCCTAATGAATCTGTAAATATAACTGTAATATTTATTTATTTTTGGTGCGCAAACCATATCTCTGATTACTGTTCAACAGCAAAGTACTACAGCCCTCATCTTGCTGGCTTTTGGAGATCTGAAGTAAATCTCCCTTCACAGCACAGTGTTATGTAGTGGTGATGGTTCACAGAGCAATGGATAGGTTAATATTGTCCTTCTAAAACAAAACAGAGTATTCATTGAGGTGACTATACACAAAATTGACAAAACTAGAAAAATAATTTAAACTGGGAAAAAAAACCCAACTGAATTTTCTTCCTTGAAATATAAACTACATATATACACAGAACTGTAACTACAGATAAGTATCCCACACATTTCAGGCAAAATGAAAACTGAGTAATTGCCAAGGTATGAGATTGCCCTATAAAGTTCTTCTTTTCACTCTCAAGTTTCAGTGGAATGAAATCAGAGCCCTCTTTCACAGAATAATGAACAAGAAAGTCTCGTATATTTTATCACATGTTAACTAAGGGATTATAAAATCCCAAAAGGAGTTTTTAAATGGAAACTTTCTTAAGTAAAGCCTAAATTTTTCCTCATGTAACAACACAAAAAAACCTCAAATCTTGTTTACTGCAAAAACAGAAATAAAACAGCTTTATAGTTTGGGTTTTTTTATGAGATGTATATTTTTTTTTAGCAGGGATCTTATGAGAATTCTTCTGCTCTGAAAAGGAAAAATAGCTTAGCAGTATTCTCACCAAGAAAGATCACCCTACATTTCTCTCTATTTTTACCTCTAATTATGGAAACAAAAAAAACTTGTGGAAGGTCAAGCTAAATGTTCTGATCTCACTTAGAACTTTCTCCTTTTTTTCCTCTTATTAATGAGTTCAAGGAGTAATATAAGAAATTCTTTTTAAATAAAGAAACACAGAAAATCATTTTTTGAATGATAAGTATGGATTTTTAATATCATAAATGCCTACAGCCAGGGGGGTTAATTTTACTTCTACTACAGGCAGATGGAAATCCTACAGGTCTACACCTCACTGAATCTATAACTGTATTACAGAAAAGTTTGATGAGTTATGTGTGACTGAGGCAGTACGGCTCGGTGTACATGATCTGCACCTTTTTGCCTAAAATTAAGCCTTTTATTCTTACTCCCTAGTCTTACCACAGGACTTCCTTCTCATCTGCCAGGAATTTCTCCTTATATATGGCATAAGGTGTCTCCCACACTCTGTGTGTGAGAAATGTCTTCCAGAGGACTTCATAGCTAGCATTGGCTGGAGTTCAGTTCTGGCATCTCAGCTCTATGTTTGTTTTCACTGCATCCATCTCTCAGAAAAGCTTTGTGAATATGCGAGGACTCAAATATACACCTACTTCTACAAAAAATCTGTTGAGGAGAGCTGCATAAATTTTGTACTGCCATATCTCCTTTCCTAGTGTTTTCCTACATGTGGAGGAAAACAATTTAAAAACAATTTAATGATATTTAAAAGGCTTTTTAGTTTGCAATTAGAGTCTATTTATTTATTAGCATACTTTTCAGAGTTTATTTAGTAAAAGCTGATTAATGCACTTGGTAATGTATTTATTATAATGGTGCTTGCTCTGTGGTAAAGGATTCAGTTCACAAAAATCAACTGATGAGTAAGATAAATTTCCCTTTATCTCTTGTCAACTGCTAATGCTACATTTCTATCAATGTAATATGTGTTAATTTTGAAAGTAAATCAGATTACACATCAAGAATATTGATGCAAGTGTAATACTACACATTAAAGCAATCTATTACACTAGCAGTCTGTCTCTGGAATATGAGAGGAAATAAACCCCCAAACAAATGGAATGGCTTGTTTCAAATCACCTGAACTATACTCATGATTTTAAAAAAATTAAAATACACATCCAAATAAAGTTGAGAATGATAATTTCAGTTGCCATTTTGACCACATAAATTAATTCTAAGGACAGAAAATAACTATGTCTATTACGTAAACAAATACACTTTTATTCAGCAAATCGTATGCTTACCATATACTATCTCACTTTAGACAATGAAAGGCAATCAATGTAGTTTCTCCTTCAGTTACCACGATTCCAAGTGATTAATCACCCTCTTCTTAATAGGAACCACACTGACTGTATGTGTAGTAGAAGACTGTTTTTATATGAATCAAATTTTGAATTGAGAAATGTGAAGTTCTATACCACACCAAAACCAATGTTACCGACAGATTCCCCCCACTTGTTCCATAAGTTGAGGAAATTGCTCTACAGGCTGCATCATTGGTTCCTGACAGACATAACTGAGACTTATTAGTACAGCACTGCAGACTGCAATTTCAACATATAGAATCCAAAATTTGGCTTTTAATACAAATAAAATAAAACCTCACTCAAGCTTTTTGCTCTGAGAGACCTACTTCTCTTACATTTCTTCTAAGATGTAGCCATGAAGCATCAAAATTTCTAAACACTTTAATCTTGTTTCATTTTGGACCTCTCCAGAATTTTTTAAAATGGAAGTGCCTTTTTTTGATGAAAACTTGAATTCACACAATAGTAATCATCATTTTGTTGGCACCAAATCAGCTGATGTTTGTACTTTTCCCATACAGAACTATAACTTCAGTAATATATGGTGAAGTTTAACCCCAGCAAAATTATGAAGGATGTCAAAAGATCTCATAACACTGTCTCAAAATTCCACTTTTACAGCCCTATAACTTCATGCCACATATGGCATCTTAGCAAGAGTTCTTAGGTGACATGGAGCAACATGTTGTAACAAAGCAAGTGCAGTTCAGGCAGCATCAGTTGCCCCCCAGCACCACCTGCTACGTTTCGTGTGCAGGGCCCTCCGGAGCGCGGCACCTTGGAGCAACACTCTTTAGAGACACACGAGAGCACTGATTTCTATCCAAACATGGTTACACCTCTCTGCAGGCATTGCTGCACTGGTCACTCTCAAGTCATGCTGTTACTTCCTTTTGTCATCTCTTTTAATAGATTCCATCTATTGTAATCACATACCCAAAGACATCACGGGACTCAGTCTCCAAGAGTGTGCTGGACTCTGTACTGGTGACTGAACATACATATGTAATGTTTTAGTACGTATGATCCACAGAGTACCCCAGATTCTGAAAACATACATTAAACTGCTTTGGCTCTTGGATATAACCAGCCCACAAACGCAATAGATCTTGGCCAACTAAAGAAAAGACAAAATATTGACCTTGCTAAAAGAGAAATGTCAGCTAAATAAGGGAAATGAAGGAAGTGAAGGTATCTGCCTGCCAGATATTGAAAGGGACACCTAAGATTGCATAATAAGGAGACAGCAAAGATTTAACTCATTAATGAAATGTAACCGAGATATAGGTCTCCATCTCCATAGAAGTCTGATCATCAGTTCCCTCAGGGCTGACCAGCAGGAAAACAATTTCATTCCAGATATGAATAGCTAAGACAACACTGTTAAGAACTGCATTTTGCATTCCATTTTCCTCTGTAAAGAAAGCCATTTTTTCCACTAGAAAGAATGCCTATGGAATCGGGACCTGAAGGTTACAACATAATCTCCTTCTAACACATCGTTAGCTTCTAGGAATGATTGCTTGACTCAAGAATACGGAGTATACCTTTAGCTATTTTTTGTAGAAAGGTAAAGGAACCAGAAGGAAAATAAATTCTAATCTATGTTGCTACTCTAGTCTTCAGTATCTTGTCATTTACTAAAGTCTTATCTAGAGTAAAAGCTACCTTAAGTAAAATTACTTTTATGTCATTCTCTTTACCCATAAAACAACCGTTACCACCTGAAAAGGACTACAGACCAGAACAAAAACTACATTTCTGTGTCTATTTTGAGTGTCAACTTCTTAGCACTATGGCAAATAATAAGAAATAATACAAAATAATTTGAAATGACATTCAAAATGACCATATAAGGCATGTAATGTAAGTCTGATACACAGTCTGGAAAACAGTTATGATGACCTACTTTTAAAAAAACTTCTGGCATAGATTTAGTTATAAAATATGAATGAAGAAAACCACTGAAGCAAAATTATACTTCACAAAACAATTGAAAAAAGTTTCAGAGATTCAGATAGGCATTTCTACACTGATTTCAACATAAGCACACAACTTTCTACAGAAGCAATGTTATCTTCTAATATTGGTATGTTTTTTCAAGCCTGATAGGTAAGGAGATACTTATCCAGACCATTGAAAGAGGTAATACCATCAGAAAGTACCTAAGAAACTTTCATACTTTGACCAGTTTCTACATGGTACCAGTACCCTGACACCTGAATATCTCTTGCCTCTCAGTTCCAGAAAATTGTACTTACAGTATGCCTACAGGAAATTAGTGGTTTGATTCCAGATTGTACCAATACATGATTCCTTGTGCAGGCACCTACCATCTGAGAAAAGGAACATGATGAGACAAACCAGAGAATTTTAAAAATCCATTAAATACCTTAATTGCAAGTTTTAGTCCTCTGGCATGAATGTACAATGCCAGTGTCCAACATTTTCTGTAAGATGTACCAATGGATGGAAACAGAATGGTTTGGGTTGGAAGAAACCTTAAAGACCATCTAGCTACAACCC
This sequence comes from Rhagologus leucostigma, assembly GCA_013397725.1. Lineage (NCBI taxonomy): Eukaryota > Metazoa > Chordata > Aves > Passeriformes > Rhagologus > Rhagologus leucostigma. The sequence continues at coordinate 1,267,086 of VZTD01000437.1, read as the reverse complement.
CCCTGCCATGGGCAGGGACACCCTCCACTCGACCAGGTCGCTCAGAGCCCTATCCAACCTGGCTGTGATCATTTCCAGGGATGGAGCATCCACAACTTCTCTGGGCAACCTGTTCAGGTGTCTCACCATTCTCATTGTGAAGGATCTGAAGACATGCAAGATATTTCTTCATGGTGTGATCTCACCCTCACCCACACAACAGGAGACACAACACCATGCACATGCCTCATCTGGGGGCTGACGTGGCCACAGGCCTGCTCACTGCAACCAGCAATGCCTGTGTGACCCACCTATTTAAACAATTATTGTGCCTGTGCTGTAGGAGCAGCCACATGTGGCTGCCAGACAGGGCCCCTTGGAGATGCTTGTCAAACAGAGCAGCAGGAGCTGGTGTGTGGTACCTGCTCCACAAAAACACCCTCAACCTTTACCTGTATCCCTGTATCCAACCAATACGAGGGGCTTTTTCAGGATATGGCAGTAGGAGCTGCACTGGCTGCTGTTGTCAAGGCCAGGCACAGGCCAGCCCTGAGCACAGGCCTGTCCCAGGGAGTAGCTGAGGGAGAGGGCCTGACAGTCAGAGCCATGCAGGCTCTGCTGGCTCCTGCCACTCTTCTAACAGCACTGAGTTACAGCTCCTCACTCAAGAGTTTGTCAGAACACCCTAGTCACAGTCAGTGGGTCTAAAGACTTTCAGTACTCTTTGAGAGAGTTATATTTCACATTTATCCCTGACTTGAGCATCTAATCAGTCATTGGGCAACTGACTGGATATAACAGAGAGAAAAATTTCATCTCAAAAGTCCCAGATAACAAAGACAGTGTGGTATTTAAATCAAATCTAGACCAGACACACAATACAGATTCTCTCTAGTGCTGAGACATACTTGAGCAATGTACAAAGAGCTGTAAAAATCCTTCATTTGAGAGCTCTTATGGCAAGAGAGACCAGATTAGATCACAAAAAGTAATGTAGTGCATTGTATATGACTTGATATTCAAATGCATCTTACATAGCTCTGTACTATCACAAGACAAAAATTTAGACTTCTAGATGGGCAAGTGATTAATTTTTTCCTGCCTAACCAGACACTTCCCAGATTTGTCTAAAGGTGAATTCATCTTTTATCTGTCATTCATTTCAAAGAAAATAGAAATGTACGTGAACCTGCCATTGCCATAACCTGCAAGTGAGCTGGTAAAACATGACTGCTGCAGACTTGCCTACTGACAGCGTCACCAGTGTCTGCATGATATTCAGAGCTTCCACTATATACATTCTTTCCCCTCTTCTTCATTCCCTCCTGTTTCATACTGCATTCAATAAGTCACATAGTCAAGCTCCCTGCCCTCTTCTGCACTCTTACCCCTCCTTCTTTCCTTTCTTTTTCATTTCTACTCTTTACAGTACTTTAAATCCCACCCAACCCCCAAAGTTTACTTAAAAAATTTACCACAGTTTCTGACAGTGCAAATCACTGTTTTGCTCCATTTTGTTGTACATTAAAACTCTTATCACTTTGGTTTGGAGAGAACTGAAAAATCTCTTATCCGTGTTTGAAAGGTGGTTAGCACAATGGAGACCTTCAGATGGGACCTCACACAGCAGGGCGCTGTAAACTTACATTGAACCATATGACAACATTGCAACAGTTTTTCTTAAATACTGAGCATACAATATATCTTCTGTATATACCTCGAAATATATTATATATATGCATACCTATATAAATTGCTCAAACACTTCTTTTATATGAATGTTATTCAAATACAAGTAACTTTTTCCATGTAAAATACACTTGTCCTCTACAGTTTCATTATTTGACACTGAACTTTTCAGAGTGCATTATATGGATTTTCCCCAAAATAGGAAGAAATAAAAAAAAATGTGTAAGATTTTAAATGCTTTAGGCATCAAAGCAGAAAAACTCTCCATTTTCCTAGGTAGCACATTTCAGTATCCAATTTGAATTGAGAGAAACAGAAATGAGGAAAATTTCTACTGATGGCGAAAACGCTTATAGGCTGAAAAGAAATTAATTAGAAAGCAATAAAACATTTGCACTTAAGTAATATAACATATAATTTTGTTCAGGAATCGTTTTGTTTCAAAATAAGGTTGCATGTTCAAAGGTGAAAAAACCTCATGTTGAAATACGCAAACACTATCTCTGGCAAAAGAAAAGGTATCTTGCAACATTTCAGCAACCTTTCACAAACTGCTCTAAGGACTCCCCACAAATGCAAGTACGGCTCACGTCAGTTCCTGAAAAGCTGAAAAGTAAAGACTTAGTGTATTAAGCAGGTTCCAGTAAGCAGAAAATAAAAGCTTCAGTCCAACCTGAAAAGGATCTTTGCTTAAAAAGAAGAAAGTTTAGTAAATATTCAGATAAAAAGATAATTGACCATTTTCTTCATTCCATAGAATATCGTTGATGAGGCAACTTCAACAGGATCTTCAAATGATTAAACTGTAATACATAAGTATTATGTACATTTAAATAGTAATTCGAAAGTGGAAAAAAATCTAGTTCCTACCAGTTTGGCTGAGTTGTGACGTGCTACGGCTTTTTCTTGATAGCCCCACGATGGCGACCATCTTTGCACCAATGCTGGAGCGTCTCTTTTTGCTGCCACCACCAACAGTGCCCACTGCCGTGTCCGACTGGCTGCCATCGTTCTTCTCCAGTGTGTACATCTCCCCGCTGATGCTGGTGCTCTTTGTCATGTTCTTTCCTGAGATGGCCATCTGTCTGCTTTGCATTTTGGATGTAAAGACACTGTCAGCCAGTTGACGGATAAACAGTGCAGACAAAGAGTAAAAAGGAGAAGACAGAAAAGGACAGGTTTCAGATGGAAAGTTTTGGGAGACTAGAGGGTAAAAGCAGCTAATCACACAGGTAGGGTTTGGTTTTGAGAGGTAAAAGGAGAAACTTTTCTAGCTTCTTGGTTGGTCCACTGTCCAAATACTTGACTCATCAAAATTTTGTTTTAAATTTTGTTTTAAATTGACTTAAAACTTATTACCAGCAAAAGCATACCAAAGATTTAATATATCCATATATCATATAATTGATTTTTTTTGGAAAATTTAAGTTCTGCGGTCAGTGCTCTGCCCCTCTTCTTCTCATATATATACACACAAATAACCTATATTCCTCTGGGAAACAGACACTTGATTCATTACTGAGTGGAAAAGAGCATCAGTCTGAAGCCTAGTTTTGGTAACTAAACATTCAGATATTTAAGGATGTTTTCAGTAATCTGGTTTAGCTCAGTCATCATACAGTAATGAACACCCATAGGTTTTTTCTCCATCTCTGCATCAACAAATACAGGTACTAGATATGTATTTCACACAACACTTGGCTGTTATGTGACATAGATCATCATTACTGATAAAATGGAATTCAATTCTAATGTATCTTTTGTACTCATTTAGAGACTCTGTAAATGTGTAAATGTGCTCTATGTGGTTGCATCTAAACTATCTGCTGCAGCATTTCACGTGTCCCAGGGGAACTGGATCTACCAGTGGTCCAGGCTAATGGATCTTTCCTTTCCACAGAAATGGCAATCTACACTGATGACAACAGTACTTATCCAAATTTTGTTCTGACATCTAATTGGTAGGTGTCTAAACAAATATCCAGAACTGGAAGCTCTGGGATACATGTAGGCCTGAGAATATATACAGAATTTTCTATTTCAGTGAAGTTCTCACACAGAACTTAGCAAAATAACTTTTAGTATTCTTTTCACTACAGTGCATCTCACCAGAAAGTCCCCATGAGATGCCATTTTAAACAATCCACAAAACAGCAGAATATTTCTGGAACCCAGGGGAAATTATTTTTGTGTTCAATCACCAATTTATAAGGCTAAAAATGAATATTTTTGCTTTTAAACAGATTTTCAAAAACATGCAAAGGCTGTTGCTTTAGTGCTCAGCAAATAGCTCTAGAACAAATTTTTCTGAGTATAGCCTCACTCCTTTTCCCTTCAGACCTATAATGGCCTGAAATCTATTTTATAAAAGGAAGGTATTGTTGTTTCTTTATGAAGTTTTTTGCAATACATATTCTGCCAATAACTTATCTGTAGAATTAATGCAGTGCACTCAAAAGTAAATGAAGACTTGTAGTTTAGCTGCAACCCAGAGGGAAAACTCAGAACTGGTTCATAGCAGAAGTAGACCTTTACCATTGAAAAAATACTGAGTGTACTGCTCAGGGAAGTTACAAGGAAAAATGTGAATGAGAATTCTGGATCAACAGATGGAGAAGCACAAAACAAAGCTCAGGGAGAGCCATAGTGGCCTTGCCTGGGCACACAATCACAAAAGACTGAACACAGTGGTAACCTGAAAGCTTTTTTCTTACCCTCTTTTAGCTCTCTTTGTTGTTATATGTTGTTATATGTTAGTACACACGGACTCTCACTGGTACATTTACCACCAAGGGAGGAGTGGGATAGAATGTGGGTAAAGAGGAAGGCAGGGAAACAGTAAAAGAGAATTTGTATTTCTGTGTCTTATTAGCACTATGTTAACTTAGTTTTTAGATGATAACATCACATGTTGTATTTTTTATCAAACTAACACCTCTAAGAATTCAGTCACAGAAAACAACACAGAAACTAGTTCTCAGTTTCAACATTATCTTGCATGTAAAAATACTAGAGGCCTAGTAAAAACATTGCTGGGAAGAGCTAGTATCTTCAACTTTATTTTAAGCAAAATTTTACTAAGAATCAGAAAATTAGAGCCCCTTATCCGTTAATGCTATTTTTAATCCAGGTTCTCAAAGGAAATAGGATTAATGTGAGTGTGTTTTCAGTCATGTCTCTCTCTTTTCAATATTTTTTTTAAAATCAGATCAAATTTGACAGAGCAGTAGGAAAATAAAGCTATTTAGTTCCTAAAACTGTTTCGAAAACACATCCCTGGAGAAAGATCTTATGGATGCCTCTTTGGGGAGAGATTGCAGAAGAAGTCATTATTGAATCTCTCCTAGTAGAAGCTCATTTGCATATACAGGCTGATGGGGGAAGTAAGTTTTTCACTGCTTGCAGAACAACCTATCTAAGTGATCCATTTTTTAAAAATAATACCCAGAAAATCAGTGAGTTCCTGTCATATGGAAAATAGTAATTATTGCATTGTTTTATAAGTGATATTACCATTCAATAAAGGTTGTATGTCATCAGTGGAAACAGAAATATTCTGCATTTTAATATAAAAGTTACACTGAAGAGAAAGTTACCATTTCCTGAGTTTAATGTGCCTTTGAAGCGCTTTTTGTGTCCTTTCCAAGATGTATAATTCTATTTAAGTGGAATGGATTACAATAGTTGCCGTTATTAAGTAAATCCATATGTTTAAAGAGGTTGGTCGCTATAGTTTCACTGTGCAGTTAGCTATGAAAGTACTATGAATTATTAAAGTTTGCTTCTTGGCTGCTGTCTAAAGGCTTCTGTATCACAGAAGGTTTTGCTGTGTACTCCTGCCAATAATGACGTAGACTTCAGTCAGACACCTTTTCTTGGCCAAGTTTTTGCGAAAGGTAGAAAGGGGCAATCCAATGAGGAAAAAGGGATTTAGATTTAAGTGGCTGTACCAAATACTAGTACAAATGGCTGATACTAAAAATTCATTCACAAATCTTTTTTTTTTTTTTCCCAGTAGAGCTCTAAAACTATTGGCTTCAATTAAAGGTTTGGATTTTTTCCCTCTTCTCTAAAAGCAGCCGAGAAAACATCTTTGTTACAGTCCTAACTAGCAAACAGCCCTTGGAGAGAGCCAGCCCATAGGAGGGACTTCGTTTTTTCCCAATTCCTCTCTTAGCAAAAAAGCTCTGAGAAATACGTACTAGGAGAGTTCTGAGTGGTTTATAGTGCCTCATAGTAAACCTATAGTGGTCATGAGCACTGCCTTCATCAGCACTCTGAATCCCTTCTGGTCATCCAAACCCCCATTCACTAATTATTCTTGGTAGATGCCTGATATCCTCCCCAGTAGAAACCATCCTTCTACCCAGCCTGCCGTTTGACAGTGCCACAAATGGATCATTCTCAGAAAAACTGGGTGTTGTATGTCAGATTTGGTTCCTTTCTGAGGTAATAGAAAAGTTGACCTCAGAGTAAAATTGAGAGAGTAAATCATACAACCTTTTGCCTTAACAGGAAACAAATTACTGGACGTTTTCTTTACATGTACATATACACAAACATAATCTCACACACATCCAGTTAAATATGTTCAAGAGTATTTTAAAACAGACATTATATAAAAGTAATTTTTGAAATTGTATGAGTCAATGAATAGATATGCAGAAAAAATAGGGTTGTCAAAGTGTCTTATAATCTTAAAAATATCCTCAGCAAAGAGAATATACAGCCAAATGCTGGGGGTAGGGGGGGGAGGGAGAATAAAATAATTATCCTAGTATAAATAATAAGTGCATAATGCAATAATAATAACATTATTACAACCAAAACAAGAACAAAATCAGCACAGAACCCCAGCTGTGTGGCAGCCCACAGCCTACAGCAAGAGCAGAGTGAAGGTGGCAGCCAGGAAATTGTCTTTGGCTTAATAGGCCCAAACTATCACCAAGAGTAGGATGATGGGCAAAGCTCACACAGGAATGTTGCTTCCTGCATTATCCCAAAATCCAGAGAACCTCTCGAGGAAACCAAGAGCTGCAGACAGGTCTCAGTGTAAGTATCTTTTCAGACACTTCAGTTTTCCAGTGAAAAAAGAAAAAGGAAAGATGGATAAATTTTAGAGGAATACAATCTCAAAGCTAAAGCAGAAAGTTCTTTAAAAACACAAGTGTAAAATAAGACATTAGAAAAGAAATTACAGTAAGATTTCTATATATATTTGTGATTTAAAACCAAAGGTGGAGTATGAGAGCCCTAGCCACTAAATAGCATTCTTAAAAATATACCATGTTAGCCAGCTGAGGGGAGTCAGACTGACGGATACCTATGATGTCAAAAGTATTCTAAGTAAGTTTGCTGATGATACTGAATTAGGAGAAGCTCCTGACTCCCTTGAATGCAGAGAGGCTCAGCAGAGCGACTTTGACAAATTAGAGGTCTGGGAAATCACCAACCATATGAAGTTTAACTAAGACAAGTGCTGGATTCTTCACCTGGGATGGGGGATGTATGTACAGACTGGGGAATGAGAGTCTGGAGATCAGCACCCTGAGAAGGGACCTGGGGGTCACTGGCAAGGGGAAGACGAGCCAGCAGTGCCCTGGCAGCCAGGAAGGCCAATCGTGTCCTCGGGGCATCAGGCACAACATCACCAGCTGGGCAAGGGAGGGGATTGTACTGCTCTGCTCTGCACTGGGGCAGCCTCATCTCGAGTCCTGGGGGCAGTTTTGGGTGCCACAATATAAGATATAAAGGCATGAGAGAGCATCCAAAGGAGGGCGACAAAGATGGTGAAGGGCCTTGAGGGGAAGCCATATGAGAAGCAGATCAGGTTACTTGGTCTGTTCATTCTGGAGAAGAGACTGAGGGGAGACCTCATTGCAGTTACAACTTCCTCTTGAGGGGAAGAGGAGGGGAAGGCACTGATCTCTTCTCTGTGGTGCCCAGTGACAGGACCCAAGGGAATGGTCTGAAGTTGTGTCAGGGGAGGTTTAGGCTGGATATTACAAAAAGGTTCTTCACCCAGAGGGTGGCTGGGCACTGGAACAGCTCCCCAGGGAAGTGGCCACAGCACCAAGCCTGACAGAATTCAAGAACTGTTTGGACAATGCTCTCAGACACATGGTGTGATTCTTGGAGCTGTCCTGTGCAGGGCCAGGAGTTGGACTTCGATGATCTTTGTGGGTCCCTTCCAACTCAGGAGATTCTATGATTCTGTGCAATTTAATATGGTCCTTGTAGCCAATGAAGAGTCCTGTGCCACACCTATAGCAGTTAATCAAATGTGTCAGGCCTGTTCTCTGACCCTGACAGCCTTCGTACCGTACGCACAGCAGGCTAGCTTACACTAGCTTACACCCTTCCCAAAACAGGGTTTTCTCAGGCATCCTGCCTAGAGAAAACTGACCCCAACCTATGCTATCTCCTGAATTGTCCCTGATCCGAATCAGGGGCACCTTATAAGTGTGTCCAGCACAAAGCTATGCCAAAGAGAACACAAGCTGTTTAAACAATATGGATGATCAAGACTGTGTCCTGGCCCTATCTTGCTTACTGGTTGTAAGAGACTGAAATATTATAGTTTATGACTTAAACGTTTTCATGAAGAACTTTTTACAAAAGCTGCATAGAAGACCACCACACCCTGCATGGGGCTCTGAGAGGCCCTGGGCCCGCTGGCTGATGAAGATAAGATAAAGTAACAACTCGGGGCTGGGGACATTCACAAAGGACAAGTTTAACACCTCCAAGGTGGAGACCACAGCCCCGGGGCTATCACCTGTCAGGCTCACACAGACCCTCGCACCAAAGGGTGGGGGAGAGAGGCCTTGGGTGTGCGCTGGAAAAGCCTCTGGTGAGAGGCGCAGTGACCGCCCATCCTCCGCTGTGCAGAGGAGCCCAGCTGAGGGGCCCTGCACCCGGGGGGAGCTCACCCACAGCACAGGGGGTGTCATGGCCCAGCAAAGGGCCCCCCAAAGGGGTCCCCAGACCCTGCACCAGAGCACCAGAGAT
>VZTD01000437.1:1103837-1258319 GCA_013397725.1 Rhagologus leucostigma | reverse complement strand
TTTTCTTTTCTTTTCTTTTCTTTTCTTTTCTTTTCTTTTCTTTTCTTTTCTTTTCTTTTCTTTCTTTCTTTCTTTCTTTCTTTCTTTCTTTCTTTCTTTCTTTCTTTCTTTCTTTCTTTCTTTCTTTCTTTCTTTCTTTCTTTCTTTCTTTCTTTCTTTCTTTCTTTCTTTCTTTCCTTTTCTCTTTCCTTATCTTTGTCTCTACTATTAAATAAAATACATCAATTTTTTGGCATCAACATTTAATCTCGTTTGGTTTTAATCTCATTTCTGGGAATATTTTGAACCTTCTAAATTCTTTCTGGTTTATGCACAGAAACTTATCTTTCTTTGCTCTTCTGGGTTTAAACTGGATCGGAACACTGGTCTAGACTTAGCCTTAAATTCCTGGAGGAGATTAGAAACCTGAGATTGTTTTCAAATTCTGATACTCACCAGCCCAATTCTTGCTCCTAAGCTTTTTCTGAATGCTTTTAAATAAAAACAGTAAGCAACTGCTACAAAACTGCTATTCAAACATGGCCTTCTGGAAATGCAATGTTAAGGTTTTGGATTTCTTAAATGCATTCATCTTCACTATCTCTTTGCAGAGACTCACCTGTTTTCAAAACAGAGAGTGTAATTACTCTCTGGAAAAAATGTGCTTTCAAAGTCTTCCAGACTCCTACTACAGGAGATAATCAGAAATGATCTGGTTTTTCTCTCCAGTTCATCAATATTTGTACTGAATTACAGAAAGATTACAAAACATTGCCAGAGAAACTTCCCAAAAACAATGATTAGAATTGGCTACTTGGAAAACAGTCCTTTCTGGAATTGTTGCATAGCCAGAGGGGAATTCCATAAAGTGCCTAAGGAAATCCTCATAGAAGAGAAGCAGAGAAGTAGGTCTCACAAGAAGATATTTGATTTAGTCTTGGTATCTCCTGCTTTAAGCAGACGATTCCCTTGATATCTGACCAAGAAGGAAAGAAACTGTGAAGTTTGAGTTAAGGAGAGGGAAGATTTCACAGTGCAAAAGGATCATGCCCTAAAGGCAGTGAAACTGCTTTGAAGCCACTTTACCTGGGACAGTATACGGCTGGTAACTCTTGCACTGGGTAAGATGGACTGCACTGTGGGCAAATGTTCTAGATCCTAAACAGCTTCCAGATAAAAACTTGGTTTACTCAATATTTTTGGATGTTACGTAGTAAAAAACAAGTCAGAAACTTCATCCAACCTCTCTCAGTTTCTGAGAGACTTGAAAGTGTTTAATAATATTACAAGAAAATACTAATTTTAGAACTAATTGATACTATTTTTTGCTGTTATATTTTCCATGAAACAGGTGCAGACACAATAAGTGCTCATTTTAACATATGTGCTAAATGGAAAATCTCATCCTGTTGCCATAGGTAAAAACCTGCAGTCTTTGGCTGCAGTTTGTGAATTAGTTGCAGAGTTGGAAGGCATCTTGGTCAGATTTTTGTCTACAGAAACAGAAATCTTCTCTAAAAACTGGGTGATTAGTACAGTAAGTGCCAAATTTCACCAGAAATCCTTTGTTTAGGCCAGAAAACCAAAAAAACCCACCCCAAAACACAAACCAAAAACCCCACACTGATATTACGATCCATCTGCCAGCTCAAAATAAGTCCCAGTGACAGTAACCCCAGCCCTGCAGCTCAACTTCCTCTTCCCTCTTCACTAACCTGGTAAGTTCTGCAGTAGTAACGTACTGCTAAAGACTTATAAAATTGTGTTTTAAATTAGGCCCTGGCTCTGAACCACACCAGTCTATGGCAGAAAGCAGCACAGTGAGCAGTACAGAATCCTTATACCCAGTGACTTTGTAATGACTAACAAATTACAAAGAATATCACTTATTCTACAAAGACTAAGTAAAGATGTAACATATGTTATCTGTTTCAATGACTGATAGACTAAAATTATTATGCAAAACTTTTTTTTTTTTTCACTTATCAACGAATACACTTTACTAAAATCAATGTTATGAAGCACGGCATTTTTCCAATCTACAATGTTGTTAATACTCTTAAATGTGAAGGAGAAGGTATCAATACAATCCATCGCACTGTATATTGTTGGTAGGATTTTTGAGGATGCTGTTTTTATTTTTCAGTCATCTTTACAGCAGTATTGGAAATGACAACTTATAATCTCATTGCTCTGCCATAAGCATATGTATCAGAGAATCAGATTTTCACAAGTCATTTGGCAGACCTTGCAGGCATCTTTATTTCTTTATTTCAAAGTCAGAGCAGAATTAATATTACTGCTTTCCAGCTTAGTTCTCTGGTAATGGTCCCTAATGAAAACAAGGCATGCATAATAGTGAAAATCCACATTACCAAGTGTGTAGTACTGCTGTGGGCTGTGATGTCCTAAGGAAAGGATTTTAACAAATTTTCAATTGTTATATTAGATATTTTCTAATACATGTCTCCTGTGAGACTGGAAGACCCACTGAAGACTTTGTTTACTGCTTTTTACAAGCAGGAGATGAATTTTAGTGCCATTCTTAGTAGACCTTTTAACTCAATCAGAGGCTCTTATTTCATTAATTTACTGAAGAAATTTAACAAAAACAGCATTATGGGGACAGCTGTGATGTAGGAAATAACATTTCCATGGGAACAACGCTTCCGGCCAGTGCACGTACTCGTCTGCCAATTCACATCAAAGAGAGACACTGCAGGTTCAAAATTATAATGACTTAGTCTCTGGAGATCCACTTGGTCAAAAATTATTCTATTAACTTATTGGTGGTACAAATCTCTAGTAGCTAATGGACTGAATTAATTGTTAGGTTTATTTTATTGAAATTATAACAAGAAAGCTGGGGGAAAAGTAGAGCAGTGTTTATAATCTATTTTGTTATGTATATTCAAAGAAAACTTGTGACCACATCTCAAAATATGAGTAGGAATATTTTGATATAAAATTTCTTTTTCAAAGGTCTCTTTCTTTACAAATCAGGAATACCTCACCTGCTACAGTACACAGGTTGACTTGAGCTGGATCTCCCCCTCTCTGGTAAATATAAATCTGTCCACACTGCTTTATTATTATAGATTAATAGAAGTATAACTTATTCCATGACATCTCTAACATAGTTTTTTTCAAATAGGAACAAATTTCAAAATCATTTGGGGTCAGGCTATTAGATTATTTACAAAACATTGCCACAAGAAATGAGTGATACAGAAAAAACACTGTAACAGCTAGCTGTTACAAACACTAGCAGCTGAATTATAAACAGAGCTTCAGAGATTTTTGATAAAATTTCTCACCTTCTCTGATAGAATAATTGGCTATTTTTTAAACTAAAGATACAATTGTTAATTTTTTAAAATTTAAATTGAAATTATAATGAAGATTATATTAATATTCATCTAGTGTTGATAAATGTTCAAGTTTTCCTTGACAAAGTTATAGCAAAGCTTTATTCCCCTGCTAACAGTAATGAATCTTTGATGAAATCCCTTTCTTTGGTACAGTGAACTAAACCAGTCATTTGCTCTGTGTGGATTCAAAAGAAGTCTAGCTAGAAAATTAGTTGAGGTCTAGAAGTCTTGCATTAGTCAGCTGTCATATTCATTGGTAATAAAAGAAGTCCACATGAGCTCTGAAGGTTTGGCAATAAAGTACACTGAAGTCAAAGACCAAGTTAGTTTTGAATAATATCTGAATTCTTTGAGTTTAGAAACCATCTTCTTTAACCCAGCCCGGAAAGAGCAGTTGTGTTTGTAAAAGCTGCATAACAACTATCTTGCTAAATTAAAACTGATCATGAGCAACCTGACTTAATTGAGAGTGTTCTCTTGCAGAAATGCACCTTGCATGTACTCAGTCTGAAAGTTAAATGTTGTGTGCCTGTTCCAACTTGCTGTTGAATTAGTATTCCAACAAGGATGGAGGAGGAGGCCCAGTTTTCTGTATTAACATTGCTAAGTAACAATCTACACTGCAAACTTGCTTAGTGCTGCTCTGTGTTGTCTCTGGAAGGGCTGAATAGAGCTCTATGAAATGAAAAGCAAGCAGTGAATTGCTAAACCAGACATTAAATCCAGTATGTGTCCCTGATCCCAAATCACCAGAGAAATAATGTAAAATTGAGTCAGGAAAGTGGGAAAAATTTCAGACTTGAAGGCTGAACTGCTCAATAATATACAGAAGTAAGAGACATCATGTTTTGCCTGAGGGTAAGAAGTACCATGATTTATCATTTTGCTTAACTGAAATTGCTGTGAGGGAAATTTACTTATTTAGAAAACTCATTGACAGAAAACTTTGGAAGATAGATATGGAAGAGCTGGACAGGATGCACTACTGAAATTACATTAAGAGAAAAATCACGTAATACACAGGGAAGATCCAGATATCCTGAAAGAGCTTCATTTAAATAAATTGCTGTCAGCAATATGGATCTCACTATAGCTGTGTCTATACTTCACTCATGAAAGACTGTATTGCTTTAATTAGTACTGCACAAGGGGAATATGCTTCAGCTCGTTTTAATGCTTATGTGCATGTATGTGGCAGTGGCTGTCTAAAGAATAAAACAACTCTAACATTTCCTTCATCCTTGTAAATTCGGGTTGCTTGAGGACTCTGAAAAATCAGGGTCAGAAAAGGCACTGCTAACATCTCCCAAACTCATAGCATGTCTCTGAATTGATCTTCTGGGACTGACAACTAAACGGACACGAGCAAGAGATGTAAAGCCATAATTACTTCAACCGAAGAGACATTATCTGGGACATCATGATCTTGTCTGTCTGACTTCTATCACTCTGACAAAATGACTTTGAGTCACTTTTGGTCTCGAGGGGAAATTATAAAACGATACAGAAAACTTAAGACCATTATAAAAAAGAAAAGGCTGTAAGGAAAGGTGCCTCACATCTCTCTGAACACAAGCGTGCAACCTTTGTTTTTCTGAGCTAGAGAAGGCAGGTCTATGACCAGATGTCCCTGCTGAGGCAACATCTACTCTGCGCACCATGCACATTTGGAGCAACTCTCCTCTTGTTTTCCTTGGGCCTCCATAGGAATCGTGTTTATGTTATGGCTGCTATCTGGGAAGTGCTGGGCTCTCAGTGGTATTTGTACAGAAATTTTATTTCCTGCAAGGGGCTACGTGATGACACATCTCCCAGCTTGTTTAGGTAGCACCTTATGGGCTCTAAGAGAAGTATGACCACCACACATGTACAGTGAAATTACTGAAAATGTTCAGATGTTTGGTCAAAAAAACATTAAAATCAGATATATGGGCAATGCCCAACCATTGGAGCATCATCTTTCCATAGCCATTAAGCACACAATAGTAAGACTAGCACGGGGCCCCTTATCCTTAGTTAAGGTAAAGTACTTGCCAGATGGTTCTGGCAACATGTTTTAAAGGCCATGGCAAAAACCCAGCAACTACATTTTAGAAATACTTCTAAGAAGTAACATGAAGGAGTTTATGTTTGTATCTTGGAAGGCTAAGTGATAAACTTATTAATTATTTTTAATAACGTACATTTTTAGGAATATGTATTAATTTTACAGAATCTTATCACTCTTCTATTAAAATAATACTTGGGCAAAAAGAGTGAAAACATATATCACTAAGACAGAGCCATATCTGTCCAATCATAATGTCCAAGAAAGAAAAACCTTATAAGCTTCAATATTCTATCCCTTGTTTTTATAAGTTTCTACCCCACTTCTAGTTTTTGCTGTTGCTATTCTTGTCAACAGATCTGTTGTGCTCAGTCCTGTACAAATAAAGATAAAAAAGTCTGTCTATTGAAAAACTTATGATTCAATCTAGTTTTAAGTATTTTCAGAAAATAAATCTTTTTATAAAACACTTAAAAGTGCAAAACCTAATTTCAACATTTATATTTGCTTCAAACCCTCATTTTAATTTTTTCCTTCATCTCTGCTTCCCTACATGTCTACAGGGCTTTCTCCCTGCATCTCTCATGGGTTTTTTTTGTTTTGTTTAAACTACTGATGCACAGTTTTTAAATAAACTTTAGTAACAGGAGTGCATCAGTGCTTTATGGATCAAAGGTCAGAGCTGGCTCAACAGAGGTTAAAGTGCAGACTGCATTTCATGGAGAGGGAAGCTGTCTGAATGATATTGCATTGCAGTAAAGAAAAAATGTCTGAGTTCCCTGCTGGGTGTCGTATATCAAAGCTGCAGACTGTTTAAAATGAGGTATTTTTACTGTTCACCTGTTAATAATGTATACTTCCAGATTCATTAATTTATTATATCCCAGTGCATCAAAATGAATTTACTAACTGTAAAAGAGCCTATATATACACTTTGTATTTACTCCAAAGGAACAGGAAAAACAGGTCTCCATGGGTTCTACAGATGGTGACAAGTAAGTTAGAAACAGGTACCTTTACTAAATTTCTTAAATTACTTGTATTCTACTCTCATGACAGATTTCACAAATATATTTGCTCATGTAATTCCTTTTGGAACCGTTGATATTTTGCATATTTTTCCATAATATTTTCCCAGAAGCTACAGATAATTTTCTTCTGCACGTCAGCTATGAAAATGTAAAAAACTAAATGGCCAAATTATTGTCCATGTGTGTTGGTACAGACCCAGTAGCTCAATGAATTTACAGCTTTTGAATATTTGCCTTGTTGTAGAAAACTAAAGTTAAAAATCCTAAATAAAAAACTAGTGGCTTTGAATCTGTGCTTCAAATGGGCAAGAGTTTGTGATAAACCTCTAAGAGACTCTACCCAGCTCAGTAATACTGACAAAATCTTACTGAAAAAAACTTTATTTTAGGTCCTCTGATTTTAAAGACACAGACTGGCAATACATAAGCAGCTCTGCACATCTAGTCATAAGTGTGCAGAAGAGTTATGTTAGAGAGACACAAAATAAAGTTGTTGCTTCTTGTTAAAGGACCCAGTGCATCACACCTGCCCCAATTGCCTGGATAATGCACTGTTTTGCAGCTGAAAAGAGCTGGTGAACATTGTACTGCAACCTGCCATTCTCATCCCAGGAATGGCAACATCACTTCGTTGTCATGCTGAAAAAATTGTCAGACCAACATCTTCTGTTGAGAGCTGAAGGAAACTGCATGCTGACATGCTTTCCCTGAAAAACTACATGAACATTGACATAACTGGACCCAAGTTCCCTCTCCTTCCATGGCAGAAATTACACTGGGTGAACCTTTATCTATCTATCTATCTATCTATCTATCTATCTATCTATCTATCTATTGCTACTGGAAGCACAGACTACCTGTACTGCAATTTTGCTAAAAGACTGATCATGCAGTGGGGAAAGAGTCTCAGGCGCTGTTTTCTCTTCCAAACATATGGGCTGTTTGGCTATAAAGGTTAGATACAATTAACTTCTTTTGTCCAGTAATGCAGTTGAAGCAATCATTCCAATACTTTTGAAATAGCTTTAAGAAACCAAACAGTACATGCACATTGAAAATGGATTCTTGGTGTTTGTTATCTTTTGTACAGTTTTTTATATTTTTACCAGAATAAGGATTTTCAAAAATATTACTGGCTTCCACCACTGTAAAGGAGCTTGCAAAGACTGCATTGACATGCTTTTTCTTTCAGAAAAATACTGCACTTAACTGTTAATAGCTGGAGTCACAGTGGAAGGGTCATAAAACCTGAAATACTAAAATTACAAGTTAATGAAAAACTAAGGAACAAATACTCTTCGGGAATCAGTTGTAAAACCTACAAATTAAATTTTCTAAAGACTTTTTTTACTGAATGAACTAGAACTAGAAACTGAATTTGAAATGAATCTTTATACCTAACAAAGGAAGGGGCACAAAAAGCATGAAGAACCTTTAGGAAGAGAACAGGTTTTGTATCTGAAGAGATACATTACTTAAAGCCATATGTTGCACTCTTTTTCTTGAATTTTGAAGTGCTCTGCAAAATTACATCCCAGCTGAATTTTCCCACTACAAACTTTCCTTTCTTGGTTGTGTCATCTTCCTACTTAATCAGCTCTATTCCTTCTACAGTCTTTTAGAATTCACTTCCTTTCTTCAGATGGGATGTCACTGACTCCTTCCAAATACACAGCAAAACTTTGTGACTTGCACATGCTTTTATTTCACATCTCTGCTCTCTCTGTCCACCCACACAAATAATTGCTTTGTCCACTCTCTCACCATTTCAAATGACAGATACTGCAATGATTTTCTTCAGCCCTGGCAATTTACCCAACAATCTCTTCCAGCATACTAGAGGAAAGATAAGTTTCGTAGCCTTTCTATTTGGCTGTCTCATCTTCTTCCACACATCAGTAAAAACTTGTACTCTCTTCTACACAGCTGTACATAATTCATCATTATTTCCTAGTATTTTAGAACTTGTTCCTTATAATATTTATCTTCTCTCATTCAAGACTGAAAGATAACTTCTCCTGATCCTCAAACGTGCCCCTCATCCACTTGATAGATTTTTAGCAAGCACCTCATGTTTTGTCCTCATTGTCTTGAATCCTTGAAAAGAGCTCTCCAGAAACATTCACAAAGATATCTTTTTTTTTTTTTTTCTAAAATCTCCTCTTAGCATTTATTCTCTACTGTCAAGATATCCCCAAAACAGTGTTGTACCTATCTCCCATCATGTGGAACATCTCTTTGCTGTGTGCTTCTCTCTCTGGACTCATATGTTATTTCATGATTTAGACTCTGTGTGCTTAGAACAGAGGTTGTATTTTTTCTACTGTATTTCAACAGTGAAATCCTGCTCTGTGATTACATTTGCTGTCTATTCATATGGTAAAACAAAACTATTGTGACTATCAGAATTAATGCTTAGGACTGATATTTAGAAAAATGTTAAGAAAGGATAAAATTTAGAGCAGTCTTAAACAGATAACTGTCAATAAAAAAGTATTAATAATCAAAGATTAAATCTAAGAAGGTTTTATTTTTGGCCCTGAGATTATCAGGGAGATGGAGGAAGAAATAATGTCAGTGAACTGTATGTAATGAATACTCAACAGCAAAGCTGGAGCCACCCTTTGTTTGCTAACATGTACTGCCAAGAAAGAACACAATTATGATTTCCCTACAGGTCAAGCACATGCCAAAGTTTAGTTTTACAAGGTTTAATGAAGGCAAAATCTGATGCTGCAACTATTTCTGGCAAAAAGGATTAATTGATTTAATGTGCTCCAGTGCTTCAAAAGCTAATGCCTTTTATTGTGCCAAGGTACTCTTTAAAATAGGCATGGGATGCATTAGTGATGGATGTCTGTGTTCACAGTCATTTCAACCCACCCATGATCTCAGCAGATTGAAGACCTTAATGGGACTATTACCATTTCTCAGAAAGTATATAAACACAGTAACATCAAGAGGTATGAGGTATCCTTAGCAAGGTAGTTTTTGATGATTGAGTGATTGTGAGCACCCCCTGCATTCCAGTGTGCACAGAGGAAAGGTGACCACTGTCCAACTAAAGATGAACCTCTGAAATAAAAATACATGTTGAAAATTCCCATCTACAATATAGCTTTTCTTGATGCCCAAGATCTCAAGAACTAGATGATCATTTACTACTATTCTATCAAGGAAGAATTGGCTGCCTTTGTTCTGCTGTCAAATACCTATTGATATGTTTAATTGATATGTTTGATTGCTTTTAATATTTGTGGTGTGTCTGAAAACATTCTTCTTTGGAAGCTGAAGTCATTACCTTATCTTATAAACTGCCAAGTATAAGTTATTTTATAAATTGCCAGAGAAACAAGCAGAAAGCACTGGATTTGCAAAAATGCTGACAATTGATCCTGCCTTCGAGCCTGTCCAGTGAATACACAAGTCATAATATTTCAATTTCAACTATGTGTGTATATAAGTGTGTATAGATACCTATACCCGCCCCTATCCAGGAATCGATCTGGCTTTTCTGTTTGGTTCTTACCCTAGAAAAATGTTCAGACAATACTAAAAAATGAGCACTGACTCTACTATGGGAAGGGAAGGCGAATACAAACTTTTTTGTTTATTCACAACTTGCATAATAAAAGTGGTCAAAATGTGCAAAGTGGGCAAATAATATTAGAGACTGATTTCCATGAAGGGAGCCAAAATCTAACACAAACAAAAGTCACTGCACAACAGCCACTCAATAACATCTTGTTTCTTTATCAAGTAGAGACTCCTGATTTGTGTCACTTCTTCCTGAAGGCAGAGAGCAGCTAGCAACCAAAAGAACAAGCTGGCACAGGAAAACAAGGAGTTGTATATCAAAGGGGACTTTACTTTCTATGGGGGACAGCATATTTGCTAAAGACCAGCCTGAGTGAAATCTAGAAACCAGGAACAGAGTCATGCTTTTGAAAGGCAGGACTTCCAGATCCATTAGTCTGGGAAATTAGTGGGAAATGGAAGAGAAAAAGGTCTTTAAATAATCCTTTCACACATTACCACAACAGCCATCCCTGGAACACTGCTGCCAAGGCACTCCTAAAGACAGCTGTTTCTAAACAACTGGTTTTGCTAAATTCTAAAATGCATGAACATGAGTGAAGGAATGATGGCACAATATTAGAAGGCAGTAGTATGGCTAAAATAGTCCATACCACTCAAGACTATACAGTAGGCATTTTGATTCTCTCTTTTATCCCCTTTATTTTGAGTATGCTATTTGTGTGAGCCTATCCAGGCATGTACATGTGTAAGTTTGTAGCAAGGAAAGAAAATGGATTTCCATAGATTGCTGTGTGCTTACGCTAATGTATATGAGCACAATTTTACAGGCAGAAGTTATTTAGAGGTAGTGCAGAATTGGCAGGCTAAAAGAAAACGTATTTTTCTGAGATTTTCTGCCATTCTTGTGTGACTGAGAATGGCAAGAATAATCATCAAATCTGAAACTCATTTTTTTTAATGAAGAAAGAAGGAATTTTGTTTTTCTCTAAATGCAACATACATGGATTTTGAGATACAAAATGTCAGACATTTACACTGTTGTAAGGATTTGTGGCAAAATACATAATTCTAGAATATTATCTGATAAAACCAGAGTCAGTGGTGCTGCAACGTTTCTGGATACAACACAGCAGCTGAAGTGCATGAACCCTCCACAATACAGCAATCCTTGACAGTTATTATCATGGAACAAAAAAAGAAAAAGAAAGACTCTGCTTATCCACATTCATTGTCAATCAGTATGTACCACAAAGAGGACTGAAAAAAAAATCCAAATTTTCTTCCTTGGTATGGCCATAAACAAAAGTAAAGATAATTTTGATGTTGCTGAGTTTTCACTCAAAACATTTTTCCATTAAATACTAATTCAAGTAGGGAATATAATAAAGAAGCTTACAATTTCTGTTTATTATAGTCAAACCCAAACTTCAGTCTAAACCAATTTAAAAAATAATGTGCTGCAGTTGTATGCATATTAATGAGCCAAGTTGTTGTGCTGCCTCATTTGGTATGCAGAACAAGTTCATTGAAGCTGAGAGTGAAACTTGATTAAATGTGAAAGCATGACGACTGAAAACAAAAACAAACAAAAAAAGAGCTGCAGAGAGCATAGGCAATAAGCAAGCAAAGGGAATAAAAAGGAAAGACAGGTAGGGTACTGGTACAGGAGAAAGAATAGATCTATATAAACAGAAGTGTATTTTACCTGTCATCCTCTTTCCCTTCCTCAGCTTGGTCTTCTTGAGCTTTTTCATCATGCCCTGATTCTTTGATCTCCTCCTTATCACAGTTCTCTGTCACCTCTTGCCCTTCCCCTTTTTCATTAATTTCTTGCTCCTTTGCTTTTTCCTCCTCCTCTTTTTCTTCCTCCTCAGGAAATACTTCATCTTGTTCATCCCCTTCCAGCCCTCCCTCTTTTTTCCCCTCTATATCCCTTGTCCTTCTGAAGTCAACAGAAATTGAAAAAGGCATGCAAAAAGAAAAAAGAAAAGAATAAATTAAAGTTAAGGTAATGGAGAATAGCATGCACGAAGAAAGGAAATGCAAAAGAAATTAAATAAAAACTAAAGGATAAGAGCAGACATAAGGTAAGTCATGTTGGCTAGGAGTCCAGCCTACACTAGAGAGCCCTGGAACATATTCTGAGGACAGTGTAAGTCCCTCTTCAAATAAAACTTGCATGGCAATACCTCACATTTAGAAATAACTGTATGACAGAAACAATGTGGTCCTAACAATGCTCATATAAGCAGATGCTTAAGCAATTTTTGCAAATGCTTTCTTTCAAGAGGACAATTTTCTGAGAATTAATATAGGTGATGGAGGCAGGTTACACCTTCTAGAAAAATTGTCTTTCATTTGTGCATCAAATGAAAGCCAAAGCTCCTCTGAGTGCACTCAAGAGTGTAGGCAAAGAAAATGCTGTGTTTTGGTCACAGACACACAATGTACATCTTATTGAAGAGCAGTTCAATGATTGTACACCTACAGTTAAATTGGACTAGTGTCAGTATTAAATAAATTGAATTGGTCTGTGTAGGTATTAAATAATACACTTATAAAAGTTCAACGTTCTATTTAAAAGGAAAATAAGATGCCTCTGCTGGGACAAATTTTCAAGTTAAACTGTCTTTTCAGCCATATTAAGTATATTTTACAAAATGGTTTTCAGAAAGTGTGTCTAATGCTTGCTGACAGCATATGTTTGTTATTTTAGTGTACGTTAGATAATCCAAGACTACAAAACTTGACTAAAAACAAATACCATGAAGACTTCAGAAAGCATGAGATGAAAAAGACATTTAAACCAGTATTTTGCAAAATCCCTGCAAATGCTAATGTCAAATAAAAATATCAATAAGTGTTCCATTACAAAAATTACACAGCTATAGCTGACACTCTAGCTCATCATGCTCACCTTATTTTCTTGTTTCCCCTTGGACGCTCTGACTGGACAGACATGTAGCTTGTGCTGCTGAAACGGGAAGCGCTGCTGGTCCGTGACACGGCCGAGACATCGCTGACATCGCTGTCCGAAGACTTATTGGAAACATTGTCTGAGCCTCGATGAGGATCTCGCCCTGACCGATACTGCAAGAGGAAAGGGACAAAGATACAGTGTTGTCGTGACATGCTACCACAAATCAGCTATGGACCTGGTCCCTGGTGCTATCTAAACTGCCTTTGTCACCACACTGCCTGAACTTTTAAAATGAAGTTTTTCACTGATACAGAATAGAAGTTATGTCTTGGTTTCTATTAATTTTACTCTGCTTTGCTATCTCAGTCAAGTTAGCTCCTCAGTTTCAACTTGTACAAAATTTCCAGCATGTACAGAAGTTTCACAAAGCTTAGAAAAGACATCTAAACCTTCATAGAATATTCTTACCACAACTGTTTCACCAGTGCAGAAAGGAAAGCAGAGAGATTAGTGACTTGCCTATGATTACTGAGCTCATGAAAGATTAAACAGGAGACAGAATGTGCTGCATGCTGTCTATAAAGTACATGTCTCTTTTGGGGCCTAGCCTGTTTACAAGAACTTCTAACTGAAAAATGTTAATTTTTTCCCCCAAGTAAATAGATAGATAAGATTATCAAATCAAAAGACAAAGCAATGATGCAGCTGTGCAAACAAACCTGCATCTTGCTGAACTGCTGGGCTGGGAAGTGTGAAAGCATGGGACTGGACTAGAGGTAATTTGTAGGGAAAATGTACCTGTGCCTTAGAAACTAAAAGATTACAAAGGTATTTGAGCTTGTTAACAGTATATATCAAACATGGAACTGGCAGGTGACTGGTGGTCAGCAGTATGCCCATACAACATAGACAGCATCATGCAGCAGTATTCAGGTTAGATCTGAACAAAATATAACGGCTATTTGTTTTTGTTACACATTAGCTCTAAATTAATATTAAATCTGTGCCGCCCTGCATGGCACTGTATGCAAATATAATAAATAGCAGGAAGATATTTTTCCTTCTCTTCATATATATGCATTTCTGTTTATACAGAAATCTGATGGGCTGCTACTGGTAATCTTTTCAGGAATATAGTACTGCAAGATGAATTGTCAATGATCGCCAGGTGATTGTCTGAAAATAAGACAGTACAGAAAGATACGAAGAGCAGAACAGACAGGACTGAAAGAAACCAATGGGAAAAAATAATCTACCTAACACATCAGTGGTTTGTTGAACTCTGCGGGGTAGGAACATCATACTTAGCCACGTGGAAAAAATAATTCATGTAAAATGGCAGACCTGTGTAGTACTGCAGAAGAGAAGGGTGTCCAGGTTTAGCCATTAAATTTGTCCCTTTTTTATAGTTTTAGAAGAACTGTCTTTCATGAACTACACAGACCATTTGTTTCTATTCTCTTTCAAGAATGTTACACTGGGAAATGTTCTGAAAGACTGTGCAGTATCTAAATAGGATTTCAGAATAACATTTCAGTGCCTTTCCTCATAAATTATTTTTACACTTAGAAATAGTAAGCTATTTTGCTTATTTTAAGGCAGGGAAATGAAATAAAGATAAGAAAAAATGCTCGTGCAAGTTAGACTGTACATCTTCTGCAGAGAGTGACCAAGCACAGCCATAACTACACACTTACAAAAATGGTTGCACGATGTACAGCAATCTTTATTATTCTTCCTGATCTGTACTAATTTACCATACTTGTGTTCATCAACAACCACTCAAGTCCCTCCTATCCTTTAAGTGTGAAAGTGAACTTAGCCACCCATAAACTCAGAGAGTATCTCTGTGATTTTAACATTCAAAAGTTTTAGTATTTACTGACTGGTTATATTGATGCCATTGATGTTTTTACTTGATGAAGACAGTGCATATTTGTCTTGGGGTGACTCTATCATGTGTATCCCCTATCATGCTCTATGCCCAAAAAGTAATATTGTGCCTTTTCTGTGCCTTTAAACTGAGCTTGAAAAAAAAAACCCAGATGAACTTTCCAAAGCAGCTTCTCAAGGACACAGAGATTACACTCCTCAGTGTTGTCTGACTGCGGAAGGCACGAAGGGAGCACCCTGCTCGCTTTTTCTTCAGCCAGCTGTTTTTTTTTCCCTCTTGGTGTGAGACGGAGAGCTGAATTTTGTTTCCCGGGACTTTGGGGTTTTTTTTCCCTTCTTCTCTTCTGAACTGTTCCAACAACATCAGAACACAGCAGGAGAATTTTCTCCCCTAAGGCCCGGGGGTGGGCCCACGCCCTCACCGACCAGCTCCGAGGAGGAGAGAGACCACACCTAGAGAAGGACTCTGAAATCTTCCCAGGTTTCTCTCTATAGCGAGGGTTTTAATTCATTATTTAGCATCATTATCCTTTTCCTGTGTGTTTGTTAAAATAAATAGTTTTTATCTCTTTCACTTTCCTTCGAGGAAAAATTTCCTTTTTTTCCCGAACCCTGTGGAGGGAAGGGTGGTTGCAACCTGGTTTTCTCTCAGGGGCTATATTACTAGATTTTGGCCAAACCGGCACAATATTATTACTTAAAAATTCATTTGGGAACGTAAAAGCAATGATTAAACAACTGTCCTGATCATGAGAGATAATGGAACATTATGCCAGAATAAAAGGAGTGTTCTTTTTCAGCAACTCCTTTTAAAAGAGCAACTACTTAGCCCTTTAGAGAAATGAAAAGTAATTATCCCTAGAAAAATGTGTCTATATTGAGTCCTATCCCCAACCTTCCCTAGGATAATTCTTCATTTAAGAAAAAGTTATGAATGTGGTTTCTGTTGATTTAACCTAAAGCTACCAAGACTGGAAAGTACAGCCTGGTGTACTTGGCTACCATCACACACTACGGAAAAGGCAATGCAGACCTGCCCTCAGGCCTTCAGCACCATGTGAGCCCCCAGGCAGATGTCACTGCTGTGCCAAACCCTGTACTGCCATGGCCACACTGCCACTGGCTCTCACCAAGCTAAGAGACAGCCAAGACTTGGATGCCTGTGTGAACAGGGGTCCTGCTGCCAGTGGCGCTGCCCCCAGGCAGGCACGCTGCCGGCATGGCAGAGCTGATGTGGCTCTGCTTTGGGGCAGAAAGATGGACCCTAGAGTCACCTGTAAATCACTGATTGAATTGTTAACCACATTGCAATTAGGGGATAGATAATTAGGTGTGGTGATTCATAGAATAACAGCCCTCGGCCTGCAGATCCTACACTGAGCTTGCCCAGCAGTCCATGGAAATGAGCCCTTCTGAATTAAACATGAAGTAGCAAACAGTATCAGCATTGCACAAATTTATTCTAAAGAGTCATTCTACAGCACACAAAGTTTCAAAAACATGTGGTTTTAATTTTCTCTGTTTCATTTCCACACCTAGAGAATGTCAGTTCTTAAACTACTGCATAGCAATGTGCTGTATATAACAAATCAGACATTTCCATAAATAAAAAAAACCTTATTGTGTTGGTTTGGGGTTTTTTTTAGCCAATGCAATAGTAATAATCTAGTGAAATATAGTGAAGACTGAAAATTGTTTTGGCAAGAAAAGCAACTTAAAAGTAAATAATTTAGGAATATAATGTGAAAAAAGATCATCAAATCATTACCTTGTCTCTTTTTTTCTCAGCTGTGTGTAAAGGTATTTCCCATCAATGCTTTTTGTTGGACCAGATGTCACTGAAATATTACTTGACTGTTACAGCTTCAGGATGTTTTAAGATTAAAATTGGGAAAGTTAATTGATCCTTTCATTAAATCTGAATGTCTTAATATACAATATTTTTTAAAGGTTTTATTTATACCTTGTCTGAATTACAGTCTCAGCATCTGCTAGCTGTCTAGCAAGGTAACATCTAGTAAATGAAATTAAACTCTGTTTCTTGCTGGATGAAGTTCAGATACCTCAGATTCACTCATTAACTGCTCCTAATTACTCTTTATTCTGCTGCTGAGGTCTACTTTTAACCTTATATCTGACTTGATTTTGTTTAGGAAACAGATTACAGTAGTGTAATGCGTGTTAGTGTTTCCGTAACTGCAGCACAGAAGACCAAAGGAACCGTACTGCTTGTCTGACAGAAGCCATGCTGGCACTTTAGTTTTACATTTGTTTCTTAAATTGCAGTTCTATATAAGGCAGCTTTTGAAGTGCTCCTTTGCTGACTGCCTCAAGAGTAAAATGGCACTTCCATAGTGCAAATATTGATTTTTTAAAAAGTATTCGGTTCTTTCATGTCATATAGTCCAACCATAAAATGCAACCATTTTTTCAGTTTTATGCTATTGCTTTTTCAGTTTTTGTGCGGTGAAAGTTGCCCCAAGGCAGCACATATTCATATACTTCACATACTTCCTTGCTTTCTTCCTCCAAATTTCACTTGCTTTTTTCTAAATGTTACCCACTGTATGACAAGATCAACTATTGGACTGAAAAAGTAATTTTTAACCAAGTGCAATCCCCCCATTATTTCTGAAAAATGGATACCATTTCCCATCCCTCTCCAGTGCTGTCCCTATGTACTGTGCTGCAGGATTTGCACCATCTGAATGCACATTGCCAAGGAACTGCAGCCCCCGTGGCTGGATCAGTATGGCCACTGATTTGGATCATCAGCTTCAGCAACTACCCTGTGTGCTCCAATATCCGTCAGCAGAAAACACGAGTGCAAGGACAGTAATAAGCCTCGTACCTCCCCTGGGGTGGACAATCCGGTGGTCCAGGGTGTGGTGAAATGTACCTGCCCACTATGAAGGTTAATTAAAAAGTTTCTTTCAGATTTCTTTTTTTTTCTTTTTTAAATACCAGCCAGAACAGTAGGAAAATTATCTGCTGACTTTCCCCAGGCTGGAAATATAGGCCTCTTTTGCTGGAATATGGTTAAATTTTCATTTCCACCTCAATAAAGACTCACATAATAAAGGCAACATTCTGGACTTTATGACCCATTAAGCAGCCAACCCAGCCTCTTCAAGCTGTTTCAAAAATGGGAAGTCTACTGAAAGCAGAGGGATTGATTAAAAGTTGCATCTGTAATTTTAATAGTAAGATGGTTTTGTCCTATTCTGCAGTGTCGGAGAATGAGAAAAATTTCATTATTACAAATTCTATCAAACAAGTATTCCAAAGTTTCTAAAAGCATTTTTATCTATGTTAGGAGAATAATCAGCTGGAGAGCCTAACAAAAGGACAGTTAGGTGTTAGTGCCTATGCCTTTTAACTTCAAGAGATTGCCATCCTTTAGTGACAAATTCATGACTGAAAAACAAATACCTGCTCTGCTTCCTAATACAACAACCTCTGCAAACATTTTGACCTCTTTGTGAATGACCAGTACATGGCTGACAGGCCCCATGGAGCTGCAACTTGTCTGACATTGATGCTCTTTTTTCTGCAAAGAAACTGGTTTGGAGCTTCTAGTTCAAAGGGAGTTTTAAAGCATTTCATGTTGCTTTCCTCTATTGTTACCAGTCTTCCATCTCGGACTATACAGCCATGCAGTTGTCCAGGCAATTGACATTGTCAGTGATTTCTAACTGTCTTTCTATTTCATTATCTTTTCTTTTTTTATAATCTACTCATCAGGTTTTATTTGCTAGCATTTACATAGGGACATACAAATCTGGTCAATGTTTTTAGTGATCAAAATGTTGGGAAGATGTTTCAGACAATTGTCCATTGTGCTACTACCAGAAGATTAAAGAACCATTCTGGACTATTTCAATAGTTCTTTGACTCACTAACAAAAGCTCTCAAGCAGCCAGAGCACAGCAATTTGAAATGTTCTATAGCTTTCAGTGTGAATTCACAGTTCTGAAGGCATTGCAAATTTTAGTTACCACACATCATTTGGATGAATGTTACTGGATTGTTTAACTCTTTCTAAAACTTTTGTTAATGGCTGCCTAATGAAGTCTGCCATTGAAAATGAAGCCAACTTACTAATAATTACAACAATAGCATTAGATTTATATAAAGCAAAAAATTCAGATATTTTTACAAAATACCACGTACAAATGAGTATATGAAATATATGTTTATCTGTAGCTTGCATACACACAAGATCAAGATGAAGGCTATCATTATTCTGCCCTTTCACGTAATTTATACTTAGCCAGCTCAATAATCTGTGTTTATGTTTGTCATTCCTGTCAAGATCCATCAAGGCAATTGAGGTACAGCCAGCCAGGTCTGCCTTTGCCAGTTCTGCTTTAGCTACCACATGGCACAGAGCTATCCCTCAGGAGATTAATTCTTGCACTGCTCTTGTATTAGGTATTAGGTATATAATGAGATCCACAGTTGCCTTGGGCTTCTCAAACTGGAGCTTCAGCCAGTCTACCTTAGACTCATTCTTGGCTGCTGATCCTGTCTTCTGCTTTGTAGTCCTGGATCCTATCCTATCTTCCTCCTTTTTATTTCTAATTCTTGCATCCTGCTTCTTTAACCCTGTATTTTGCTTCTGATGAGTCACATTGGCATTGTTCCAACTGTTCTCCCTTCAGCCAGTTCTCGCTTTGTATTCAGCACCTCTGATCTCCTGAGCCTGGCCCTGTGCACCTCTACTGGCATTCTTGCCTTGCACTAACATAAAGGAGAGAGCTAGAGATGGTGTTGTTACTTCTGAGCAGCACCGTGCCTGGACCAGTAAATCTAGCTGGGTGTAGAGCGGTTCTCTGTACATTCATCCCTCACTCCCATTCCTTATCCAATAATTTTTTCCTTGAAAAAACATTCGAAAAGTATTCGAAACATTCCAATCCGCTTCTACGCTGAATAAAAAGAACTGACTGTAACTTGATTTGCAAAACCCACCTTCTAAACCATCCAATTTTCCACCAATTAAAACATCAATTAAAAGGAACATTCATATTTCTATTGAACATGTGAAAAAAACTTACTTCAAAAGTTCTCACATCCTTTCCCTTTGTGGTGCAGTGCCATCTATTTATCAATTTCACTAAACAGTACTCACATATGTAGGCTTACAAAGCAGTTCCTAAAACCTGATTTCACTATGGAACTAAGCCATGTTGCAAATAGCATCCTACTGCTAAATTAGGGAGGGAAAACAACAATGAAGAAGATCAAGTGAGTCAGCAGTGGGCCTTGGCAGGACCAAAGGGCAGCTTTGGTTATATTGACTTGAACACAAGTAGAACAAGAGAAGGGATTATTCCCCTTTATTCAGCAGTCATTACCTGCATCTAGAATACTGTAAGCAGTTTTGAGACCCAAAGTAAAACACTGACATCAATAAACTAGATAAAGTTTATTGAAAGGCCACAAAGATGTCTGGGGGAGCTCGGCTCATTCTGCCTGGAGAAGTGATGGCTATGGGAGTACCAAACAGCAGTCTATCAGATCATAAAAGATAGAACGTCAAAAAGACAGAGCCAAGCAATACACAGCAGCTCTGACTGGTATAAGTAGGCACATTTTTACCATAGGTACAGTGAAGTAATGGATCAAGTTGCCCAGAGAAATTGTGCAGTTTTCATCCTTGAATGTTTTCAAGACATGACCAGCTAAAGCCCTGAGGAACCTGTATTAATCTCACGCTGACCTGGCTTTGGGCTCCTGGTAAGGGTTGGACCAGACAGCTCTTGAGGTCCTCTCCAACCCAAATTACTCTGTCATGCTATGGGTCAGGGTGATCCAAGAGTTGAAGTTAAAACTGCAAGGGCAGAAGTAATACAGAAGTCACCAATGTATCAGTGCCTAAGGACAACTGGAAATCTAGAAGGAAGTAGTCCAGAGGCAAGCCAAATCAAAAGGCAAAAAATCATCGGCTTCACATATGTTGGCATATGGTGTAATTTTTTTAAGAACTCCCAAAGTGCACAATATTATATAAATACAGGAGAGCACTAGAAATATTCTAACATTACTTCAAGAGAACTTACAGACCCTGTAAATATTTGGTAAAGTAGGAAGCAGTAAGGCAGTTCTTAAGTATTTGTGTCTTTAAGTGAGCTTGAAACCTAGCTTGTCAACAAGTTTGTCTTCCAACAAAAAAATAGGTTCCTGCAGTAATTTTCAGACACCAAGTAGCTTTTTGCTCTGATGGTTTTTTTCATACAATATGACTTTTGGAATATCGAGGCAACCTCTAATTTCAACTGCATTAATATCTATTCTGAAATCAAGCTGTTATTGATGCAGAATTAATTCACAAAGTTTCGTCTAATCTAGGGAAGTAAATGTCATTATTTAATCTTAATTTAAGTCAGGACCAGATTTTAAAAATTTTGAAAGGACAGAGCACTGCAAACTTTCTGCTGAAATATATAGTTACCAAATTATTCCAGACTGTTCAAAATCACAAACACATTGTTTAAAATCCCATCTCCCCTACGAAAAACACAGTGGATGAAAAATTGATGTTTAAGATAAAGTAAAAGACAAATAAAGCAAGAGAGGAATAATTATAAGCATCACCACAAAAAATTCTTTAAAGGCAATCCAAGATGTGTAACACATTGAAGTGAAAATTTAGGGTTTATGATGGCCAAGCAGGTGTCTCCTAATATCTCATCAAAAGCTACCTTAAAATCATTACACATAGAGAGAGCTTCTACATTAAATCATAATATAATTGAAACAGGACTCTGGGACATGACACCACGGAGTCCTTTGGTGGAATGCCTTATCTACTAGATAACCAGACATCATCTTTAAAAATGAAGGTAACTACTTTCTATTATTTATCAAGGTAATTGAGATGTTTAAGAGGAGTTTTCACAGCTGGAATAAGAAAGTTGATTCTGACAGATTAATTGAGGCAAAAGAGAGACCTGGGTACAGCACATGGCTAGGGTGAAACAGCTATAATTGACTATATAAACTGGAAGGAATAGAAAATCTCATGTGTCCTGTGGATGGGCTTCATCTTGTTACAAGAGCTGATGCCTTGTAACAAGTCATAAGTGAACCACAGAATGCACTCCTGTAAACAGGATATTCCCAACAGTTTTTAAAAGAAAGCCAAGATCTTGAAGGAATATGAGTCTACATAATATGAAGGTGAATAAATAAGAGCTTCAAAAGAAGAACCCTGTAATGATAATTAAGTGTAGAAGGATATCCAACAATCAGTCCCCCTTTTCCAATGTGAAACTAATTCAGGAAAGCAGACAAAATGGAAAATAAAACAAAGCTCTTCCAAAGATTTCTTTGAAACATTTACTATCCAAACTCCCTTTCACATTGCTGATCTCCACCGGAATTTTAACTGCTATTTAAAACAGGGCAAAGTCAGTCACCAAGTTTCACTTTAGAGAAACGGGTCCACAGTCTGGCTCTGTGATGGCAGGTAATAAACTCTAATGTATATCTTCTCAAACTCCCCAGGATCTTTTTGACTGCCACACATTAATTTCTATTCTGTCTTACACAGAAGGAAGAAAATTTATTTAAAATAGACACCAGCAATCCTTTAGCAATCCACAGAACCATGTCAAGACTCCTTAAGATGCATCATCATGGACACTGTCCACTCTAAAAAGTCTGGGCTGTTCAAGTCAGGGCAGTTGCAAAACACATGTATCCAGAGACTTCATAATTTACTATGCAATTACATTTTACAGTATCTCCAGTACTTTATTTCCTGGTGAACTTCAGCATGTTTGTAGGACAGTCTGGTGAGCCTACACTTGCTCAGTGGGTCCAGTTTGAGTGGTAACTCTGTTTTTTCAGCTCCTTATTGGTCTTTTAACGCTAGTACATCCTACTCACATTGGATAAATTGAATCAAAGCATGCTTCCTGTATTTGTTTCCATTCCTCAAGTGGTTCACATACCATTTCTGCCACCACTGCACTCAAAATCTCTTGCACTTCATACAGTCCTGGCATCCAGTCAACAGCTTATATTTTAAAGAGAGTAAGAAGGCAGAATTTCTGTTTTAAAAAAAAGCTCTTTTGTCTATGATTGTTCTACCTAATTTGGGTTTTTTTAAGATGTTACTTTGCAAATGCAAGCTAGGCAATCAAATAATATGCAGTTTAATAATTTTTTATACATTAACCTCGATTTTAAACTTCATTTCCATAATTTTTTTTCAGTCCTTGGGTCTCATGAAAACAAATAAAAATAACATAAAAACATGGCAAGGCAACTATCTTTTCTTATAACAGAATTTCTGTTTCATTACACTTTATTTCAACCCAAAAGCCTGTTAAGTATTTCAGCATACCTGATGGCTTAAGAACAGAGATACAAACTTTCCCCTTAATCCTACCTTCACTATGTAACATTTAATATGCCTTTTCCCAAATTTGTCCTAGGACACAGCACCTTCAAAGGAATTCATGCTGAAGAGAACAGCTGGATTGACACATGGCCATCTAGTGAGTGCTTATTTCTGTAAGCAGAAGTGCCTAAGGCCACAATTGTTCGAGAATAGGATATAAATATATTTTTATACATCTATGATTCCACTTTTTAAGTCCTTAAATCCATAGATATCAGAGGATAGCCTGCAAAATCAAGCATGATTTGAAGGGACATCACAAAATTTTTTTCTTAATCTCTTATTTTCACTGATAGGATACATCTTGGAAAATCCCTGCACAATTAGAAAATATAAGCTCAGCTGATAACTCTCCTGAAAATTTTCTGCTGATTCATGTCAAGGTAAAGGAGAAACAAATCTGCAAGATATAGATACCACCATTTCCTTATCAATCCATAAACAAGGTAAACTGCTTAGAAAACATTTTCCCTAAAACATATTTCCTCAGAAGCTTTACTCTCATTTTATTGCAACTAGCGAAAAAAAGGCTGCAGGAAGATCCTGAGAAAGCAAAATGCTCCTACAGATCGGAAAAACTGACCTCTCTTTTTGTCTCAGTCATTGTCCTTGAGAAAGTAATTAGAAAAGATTTATTACTTACGTCTCCCATATCTCATTGTAAATACTGTGATCTACCTCTGCTTGCTTTTAAGGTTAATCTGAGTTAACTTTTACTGAAAACATGCAACATCTACTAATATTATTTACAATTTCATCTTTACCACAGAAACCACTTAAACAGTAGGGCAATAATATGTAACATTTGCAGAAAAGAAACAACTAAAAAATATCAATTGAAACTGCATAAGAAATTTAGTTTACTCCACAAGACAGGTACCTAGATTTGAACTATTCTGAGATCAAAAACTTCTGTAAACATTTTTGAAGATCTTTAATGTCTATGAATTCTTAGAATAACTTCAGTTCTTGAAGTTATTTTCATTTTACAAATGTTTCCTTAGGATAGGATTAACATAATATTTCCCAAATTTATGTGACTAGAAACTAGCTTAGATGAGGGAAAGGAAACATTTTAAACTGCCTCCTAAATATCACCCAATCTGCTTCTTTACAATTCTTGAAACTGAGAGTCAGCCTGTTAACCAGAAGTGAATTTAAATTATTGTCTCTTAGTTACAGAACACTATGTCACAGTGTTTTGAATTTTTTAATAGAAAATCATATGCTAAGTAAAGTTCAGATATTTTTACTTATCTAGTTGTTTCAGATTAAACGGCAGAACTATGCAAATCACCAGAATTTTTTTTACATGATGGCATATGTCACTCAAGAGAGAGCAGAAACAGAATTATGCATCCTGGTTCGCTGAAATTAATGTATCTAAGATGCTCTTTATGATGCAACTAATATAACATCCTTCAAAGATTTTACACAGTTTGAAGAAAAAAGATATATCAGAAAAAATTCTACCATGATACAACAAGCAGAACCTCAAACAAAATTATTTCCTGCTATTATTCACTGACTCCAGACTGTCAGTGAAATCTCCGGTAAAACAATGACTTCCATCTGCAGAAGGAGGATAATAGTCCTCCTGATAAATTGCTAAAGAAAATATTCTGTTGCCTAGCACTACACAATATTGGTTCTTGCAAGCAAAGCCTTTACTTCCCAGAAACAACAGTCAGAAATACCACAGGTTAGAAAGGACACAGAGGTAATTTCATGTCTTAGTAACATTCTCGCTACAAGTGTTGCTGAAGGCATTGAGGCTTTACAAAAACCTCCCAATGCTGAGACTCCAAGGTCCTGACCCTACTTTGATCAGCTCCATTGTGCAGAACCACCTTTTTCAGAATAACAACTGCGTGTTACGTTTACCTAAATCCTTCATATGAACTACTTGCAGTACAGATGCTTGAAGCCACAGTTATATTCCTGAAAAATAACCATAAGAGTTTAGGTAGTTAAGGTACTTAATAAAAAACCCATAGAAATATCTGATAGACACATGACATTCTTTCCTGTGGGACAGCTGGCAAAAATTCCTCAAAAACTCAAACCTACTGTTTGGAAGAAAGTTGATAAGCTGGTGAAATTTTCATTGATAATTTTGGGGTTGCTATCAAAGAAAATAAACCTATTTAATAAAGAGGAGCACTCCCAGATGTGAAGAAAACATCCACACCACTAAAACCACTTCACTGGCCTCATCGTTATATCCAGAGTTACAAATGATAGCATTAAACTATGGGCAAATCCTCCCTCTAAGGTGTGCTCAGCTAAACCAAGGGGAGCGACTCTCCAGGGGCTGTGCCAGGAGCACCTCCTGGAGCTGCTGCAGCAAAGAAAAGCTGGGCAGGGCAGGAGGGCTATGAGGTGAGGGGCAGCCAGCATTCCTGCCTCCAAATCTGACAGTGCTCTGTCCCTTCTGAATCATCCCCTGTGAAGCAGACAAAGGTCTTTCTTCTTCAGCCTGGAGAAGAGAAGGCTCCTGGGAGACCCTAGAGAAGCCTTCAGCATTTAAAAGGGCCTACAAAAGAGCCAGAGAAGAATTTTTCTACAAGAGCCTGTAGTGATAGAAGGAGGGGTAATGGCTTTAAACTGAAAGAGTAGATTTAGATATTAAGAAGAAATTCTTTACTTTGAGGGTGGTGAGGCACTGGAACAAGTAGCCCAGAGAAATTTTGGATGCCCCATCCCTGGAAGTGTTCAAGACACAGCTGGATGGGGCTTTGAGCAGCCTGGTCTAGTGGAAGGTGTCCCTGCCCATAGCAAGGAGATAGGAAGCAGATGATCTTTAAGGTCTCTTCCAACCCAGGCCATTCTATGATTCTATGGTTCATTTTGGATCCTACACATTTAAGCAGGCTCTGTGCAAGCCCCGCACTGAGATTTCAGGTCTGTCCTTTCTAAGTGTGTGCCACACTTTCCTTGATTTTTCAAGGTCAATAATCTAGCAAATTGATCTAGCAAATCTGTTTCCATCATGGAGCCACTGCTCTAGACTTGCTGTATTTCAAATGTGAATAATGGCTTTTTTGTACACATTTGCATGGCACAGAATTAAGTAGCACAAACTGGTGTGATACATGTTATCACAGATTATAATTCTCATTTCTTAGAGTTCCCTGATTTTTGCAGCAATTCAATTACCTTCATATATTCTCTGTTTTTGAATGGCACACCTTGGCACACAGATATTTAGTGCATATTTCCCAGTTAATTTTTTTCTTGTTTTCTGTAGAATTTCTCACTTATTATCAGCATAACATCAGTTTCAGAACAACTTAAATAATTATTTCAAGCATAGTCACAGTATTTTGTACATTAATTGCCAGTTAGTTCAATAACATCTTGGAACTTTACAGCTTAAATTCAGATAAAAACTGTAAACAGAAATAATTGAGTTTATTATGAAAAGACAGCCACTCTGAACCAAAAGACTAACAGTTTAGCAATTTGCTTTCCTATACAAAGCCTTCTGAAAGGAAAATATATTCTATTATAAAAAAGAATAAAGGATTTAAGATAAATTGCAGTGATTGCTCTGGCTGGAAGTTGATCAAAACACTACCCAGGTGAGTTTAAAATTTGATTATTAATGGAATGGTTACAATGCTCGATTGAACCTGGCTTTTGATATAAATTTTGCTGTAAATTTGATATATATAGGCTTGCTAAAACAATTTTTTTCTTGAAAATACTTGCTTTTTGCAAAAGAATATTTAACTCATTACTGTAAAACACAAGACCATGTTACACTTAGAGTTTATGCTTTTTTAATGGAAACCCAATTCTCTGCTATTGAAAAGCCCTTTTTTTTCCTAGTAGACTTCTATAACTAATGAAAATTCAGAGCTAAAATAGACTGATGGTTTTATTTTTTTACTTTTGGGGTCATTATTTCTCTTTGAAATTCATTGTAAAATTATAAGGTACTTTGATAACATCCTATAATGTATTTAACCTCTTCTTTCTACACGTGATTACCTATAGAAGCTTACACAAAATCTAAGAAAATGTGTGACAACAGAAAGTACCTGTTGATAGGTAAAGACAGCCAGCATCAGTCTTCTTTCAGATGTTTAAATTTCAGCCACAATCATCATATGTGAGTGCAGTACTTTTGTTAACCACAGAATTACATTTAAAAATACCCTAAATTTCTGATAGAGATGTGGATACTCAAGATTAAATAAAAAAATTAGAAAATTATCGAAGCCAAAATAAATTAAAAGAGGGCTTAAATTTAATGAAAAAGTAAAATGACAGCAATAGAAATCTTTTCTGAGAGTTTGCACATCTTTGACTAAAGAAGAAAATACTAGAAATCACAGCAATCCACGTCAATATTCAAAGTCACTAAATGAATTCTAACACATCAGCAAAATACAGTTTGATAGAAATAGAAATGAAAGAAGAGGTATTTTCTACATTACCATGTATATAGAGTTCAATTCTAGAATTCTGAATTTATTTCATCTAACTATATTTTTAAGTCTTATAATTGAGCTTTAAATCCTGTACTTATATGAACCAGAACTTCCATCTCAGTAATTTATTCAAAAAAATTTTTATATTAAAAATACAAAGAAATACTTGACTGAAAATATAAATGCTACCTGCATTATGGGCCAGAGAGACTCTCTGCCACTGACCAGAAAAATTCCTTACATATCAAACACACATGAGAATGATTGATTAGGTGACCTGAGCACTCCCAGGCTGTTGGGAGTGACAGGATCTGTCATTCCAGACCAGCTGGCTGAGCTACCAAGTTTCCGTCCCAAAGTACAGTACCTGTTAGTCCAAAGGAAAGCACAAAAGCCATGGAACAGACAATAAGTAAAATGTTTCCTCACCTGGGAATTTCTTTGTTGGTCTAATTGGTGTTTGGTTTATTTCCTGAAGATAAGAGCTTATTGGTGTGGAGGTGGGCAATGGGAGATGAAGGGAACTACACACTGCTATTCCCATTTGTAAGCCTATCAAATTCTACTGCTTAGGCCCTTAGCTGTATGGGTATTCTACAGAACTTTATTGCACTGAATATTTGCGTGTGGTCTTATCTCTGTTAGTCTTTGCTTTTTTAATTATTCTCCAGCACAGCTCCATTTTAGTTATTTTGTTTTTCCAAGTTTTATCCAGATACTTAAAATTTTAAAATTTAAACTGGTATGTTAAAAAGAAATATATACAAAACAGTTTATGCACTGCTTTGAGGGCATATGGATATCTAACTAGCCTCCATTTTATATTTAGTATTTTGAATACTTCTAATTACATCCTGAACAACATCAGTTGTAAGAAACAATTATAGATCAAATATTGATAATTATTATAAATTATCAAATTATTACTGGGCATATCATGAGCCTCTGAGAACTCTAAAACACTTGTCAATATGAAACCAATATAAATCAAATACAGCTTACAGGCAGCAAAACATCAAAGTTCTCAACATCCCTTTAGTTGGATTTTGTTTAACTCCCTTCTCCACATGGGTTTCAAGAAGAAAGGTGGCAAGTGCTTCTGCTAGCACTCTTTGCTGCTCTGTGTACTGCTCTGCTTTGATTTTTAAGGAGGAGACAAACGGATTCCCAAAACACCATTAAATGAAATCTTTCAATCAACAGCACAGGTCAGATGATACTACATGTAGCTGTATGCATGGCACAACTATTTACTGCAGGTTTCAGAGGGAAAAGGCAGCTCTTGGCAGCACTTTTGCACTTTACAAGACCTTACAATTAAGATCTGCTTCTGAGGCATTCAAATTCAGCCTCTTCCACCTCCAGATCTTACTTTTCTCACATTCCCTCACACAGAAAGCCCATAAGGTTGTAATTGATTCTGAATCAGAATCTCATTGCTGAATTAGTGTCTCATTCTGAAGAACTACAGCTGTTCTGTGTCTGCATGCTTAAAGAGCATTTCAGCTGCATCTACACTACTCAGATACACTAAGCACATGCTTAACTCTTCTTTTCCACATTTTAATTTGTCTTGGTCTTGTTATCAGGTTAGAAGATCACAAAGTAGCATGCTATTATGCCTTATAGTACTATTCTCTCCTACACCAAATTCAGAGAATTATGCTTGTATCCAAAACTCGA
Source organism: Rhagologus leucostigma (assembly GCA_013397725.1). Classification (NCBI taxonomy): domain Eukaryota; kingdom Metazoa; phylum Chordata; class Aves; order Passeriformes; genus Rhagologus; species Rhagologus leucostigma. The sequence continues at coordinate 1,229,003 of VZTD01000437.1, read as the reverse complement.
ATTGTGGTTATTGATTATCAGGAATTGCATCTTTGCATACATCTGATGATGCAGAAAGTTTCAGGCTTATCATCAATATGAATCATTAAAGGTGGAGTTAGGAAATCCTCTTTGATGTTCTGTGTTATTCTGTATTTGATGTACTCTTTTCTACATTTGGCTAAAAGAGTTTATTCAGCAAAAAAATCAGGTTTTATCTGCTCTTTTACCTCTTTTATCCCAACTTTATTCCTTGTTGTGCTAATATATTGCTAATTACTACATTACTGACTATTACTAATTGCTATATTATGTAACTGGATTTCTCTGCCTTTTTGTAGGTCATTATTTTTTCCTAATAAAACAAATAAAACAAGTCTCAAGATATTTAGAGGTTTAAATGTGTGTCAGCTGGTTGTCAGTCTCTGTTTTACCTTTGTTCCTAAAGAAAGCCATAGTTTTTCACTGTTGCAATTCCTACATAAATCCAGCTCCCTTTAGTTTGACATTCAATGCTTTTAGTGATCAGACTTCTCTGTAGTGGCTAATATAGCCTGAGTTAATGGAATTCTCTCTTGATTCTACACGGATTGCAAACACTTCTAGGGTTCCCTACACCAGAAGTATCTTCTCTCTTTTTTTCTCAGTAGCAACAAAGCTTTTTAACTCTCCTCAGCTGATCCACTGTGTATGTTCTAGTCATGATGCAAGGAGAGAGGAATGACAGGATTTCTCACACCCTTCATCCTAAGTTTGTCAGCAGGAATTCCTGAATCTGATCACTGGTGGGAACGGCCAGGGGAAGGAGCTGCACACCAAACATAGAACTACCAATTTGTTTGCCAGAAGAGCTAATGGTGGGAGTATCAAGCAGGAAGCAAGGCAGAAAGGTTCCGTGAGGTTTGATGAGGCAGTTTGGGAAGTGACTTCAAAAACCAGTTCTACAAAATGTGAACTGTATAAGTCCAGCATGTGGCTCACTCAGCTCTCATCTTGGCCCTTCCCTCTTCACAGTACATCTTTCTTAACGATGTAGAACTGGGAAGCTTAGTTCTTATACAAAACAATAAACTAGTCACAGAAAGATTCTGAGGAAAATCACACAAATCAGGGGTGTTGCAGAGACACAGTATGATAAATGGCTAATTTTGCCTCTAGTGGAACACTCTTGTCCTACTGTGGGTTTTTTCTATATTTCCAGCATTCAGGTTTTCCTGTATGTCAGCATCTACCGGCACTGCAATTCAGACTTTACTATATATCCTATTCAGTACAAGTCTACTAGTACTCAATAAGCAGAAATAAATAGTTGTTCCAACATCAGAAATTAATTTACCTAATCCTTAGTGCCTACAATGTTTTTCTATCTGCTTAGCTGTAAATATTCATATAAAAGTTAATATATTACTTGATTTCCATATGTCTGTCCTTCAGCAGCTTCTCAAGGAAGTTATTTAAGGAAATAACACTTTTACACTCTGCTAAACTAATGTATATAAAACATTGTAGAAGCAGAATAATTATTGTTCCAAAAATAATGAGCCATGTATACGAATAATAAAAATACAATCTGAAATTTTATCAATCATGAGGAAAAAATATAAGGGAGAATCAAATTTATATTTCAGCAGCTTCTAAGAACACTGAGGTCTGGAATTAAACTTTTCCCACAAGCTGCTTAATGTACGACTATGCACCACAGAAGGGTATGTACCTTCTTCTAAAGCCTTTAGTACTGACTTCCAGAGTTAGCATAAAGCTAGAGAGATATAATACAGGATGCCTATTTTAGTATTTGAATATTTAATACAACTTTTACTTTTACAGATTTTGCTTTCTCAGCAAGAAAGGATATTGGCTATTTTTCCTTAACTCATAGTAATCAAGAGGGACATAAAGATGCTGTTGACCTGTTGACTTCTATTTAAAGAAAGAAATAGAACAGAAAAGGTAAAAGAAAATTCTATGTGCTGGTTCTCCTGAATGTGGCTTCATGCCTACTTAATGACATCTTTCTCAGGCGTGGCACTCATGTCTGTCTGCTTGTGCCAGTTGAGAGGCCTAAAAAAATTGAAGTCACTGTATGCTGTACAGAACATTTCAGTACGCATTTGACATGTGTTTCAGTTCATGATTCCAAAAGAATTTTTGTAGAAACCAGGTAGATAAATTGTACTTACTCGTTTTCTGTCTCCAGACAATATAAGAACTTAATTAAGGGGAATTGAAGCAGTGGTGAAAAAATGAAGACAGAACTCTCATATGGCTTATGAGAGCTTTGGTTCTCACATGGCTTTGAAACTACAGAGTTTTAAGAATGCATGTTGAATTAATACATGTATGCAAATATTCAGTGTCTATTCCATAGATTTGTTGATAGAATAAATAACTCATTTTCAAGTACTGAAACTACACTTAAGCAGAAGAGTAAATTAACTGTTTATTTCTGGAGACATTGTTTGATGTGTGCAATAAATAAACCACCATATTCATAAAATAATTCAATTTATAATTTTCCTCTTTAATACATTCCAGTAATACTGAAGGTAAAATTTTAATTAAAAAGATAAAAGATGCAGAGTGAGGCCCAATAATATGGTGTAGGTGAAATGGAAAAACAAGGGCAGTAAATACTTCCTTATGCAGCTATATTTTATCTAACTCCTTTACATGAGAACCAATGTAATCTGCACCAGTCCTACTTCTGACTCAAATTTCAGTCAAGCATTGAGGGAGCAGGAAAATCATCAGATTAAGTCTGGTTATACATACAGTACATTAAGTCATATTTTTGTGGTACATACAGTCACAACACTTACGATAAGGTCTGCTCACAGTATCACGCTCATCTCTAAAAGGTGACACCTTTCAAAGCCGACAATACAGAAATAATTTGCCATAAGTGTCAAAATAAAAGAAACATCTAAACACGACAGTATCCAAGTCCCTCTAACATGTTAATAAACATTCCTATACCTTGTGTAGCTAAAACCACATTTGCAAAATACCCAAATAACCATGCAGCACATCTACAGTTTTAAAGTATCTTAAGCCATTTTCATGGTCTTGGTTTTGTCAATTCTATTTTCATTAACAGGGTTTTCCATATTGAAACGGACTTTGCTAAAGCTCTTCTATTTTCCCACACTGAAATGTATATTCTAAAAAGTAATTATATGAAGTTTATTAACATACATTATCTGCAAAACTAATAATTATAATTCTAATTAATAATTAATAAAATTGATTATTTATTTACATTCAAACCAATCCTGGGAGTAAGGAACAACAGCCTGGAAATAAAAATCTGAAACAGATTTCTCTTCCTCAGCCAGGTTTTTATAGGTCAGAAGTCTTGTGTTTTCCACTTAAAATACGACCTCAATTAATGAAGTCTTTTAGAGGACACTAAATTATTTTTGTATAATAGAAATTTAAATTGAAAATATCTTGATTATTTTAATTAATACACTCTGTATGACATGACCCTGTTCCAGATAGCAGGAAATCTTGGGTAGTATATTTAAGGTTATACTACTACATTGAGATTCAGATTCTTGGCAATCTGCCACAGCTGGGGTGAAAGCTTTTGTTGGTGTATACAACATTTTTCCAAATGCTAAAAAGCCACTATTAAACTAAGTAATACTTCCAGTTTTCAATAGATCAAGATAACTCTCTGTTCAACTATATGAAAGCCATGAACAAATTTCAATAGCTCTCAGTCCATCTGTCACTCAATAATCATCTTTTTTCCTTCTCTTTGAGTTTTTAAATCATGGCACTATTGTTCATTCTGATAGACAATTACACTTCTTCTTTCATTTGCTTTAACTTATCCTTCTTAAATTTTAATAAACAAGAACACTCTGTGTTAAGAATTTTGCTGCACATTTCCAAAATTTTATTATAGACACACGAGAAACTTTTACTGAAGAAACAACCTGGCACTCATCTATTACTTTCTAATAGGATGTTGGATATTTCAGTTTAGCATATTTTGTTGCTTTTCAAAACAAAACTCCCTTGCCTTAGAATGATAATCTTGTTCCAGCCTGGAATCTGATCCTGCTACCTGTTTGTACTTGCTCATTTTCATTTGGCGATTCCTTTCTTCTACATCCATTGCACCTGTTAAGTTAAAAACAGAAGAAGAAAAGCAAATAAATACACAAGCAGTCCTCAATTCCAAGGTTAAAATTATGCTCATGGAAGTTTTAACAAAAAGAGATGAAATTTGATTTACTTAAATTCTGTGCATATAATTTTAGTTCCTGAATTACAATTTTTCAGAAAACCAGAAGTTGTAACAGGAGGAAAATAGCAGATAAGCATTTCAGCAGAATCTTAATAAGTGTTTTATTATCTAAACAATTCAAATGAAGCCAACTTTGTGACAAAAAGTCAATATAAATAAAACACGTTTCCACAGAATATAATTTTACTATTTTAGGAATATTCAAGAGAAATCGAGTCTTTTATTTAATAAAGAGGAATGCAAAGATAACCTGCTTATTTTGGGTAGCGATTCTGGTTCTGCATTTATTATAGTCTGACTTATCAAATTAATAATCAAGTAACAACCACAGACTAGCAGACCTTCCATTTACTATTTGAATATATTCTTAGTATGCTCAAAAAATTTAAAGATGACTAACGGAATCTTAAAGAGCCACCCAGTGGCATCACTGTATTACATTCTAATGAAACACAGCTTCAAGAACAATTTCAGGATTCACTCTTCTTGGATCAAATACATGATTAGTTTCAGTCAGGGATGGGTTCTCACTACATGACTCAGGCAGTAGCTGGTTTCAACAAACTGGTACTGTAATACCATAATTTACAATGTAAAATAATAAGGAAATGCCAAAGCTGAGGTGGAAGACTGAGAAATAGGAAAATGAGACGAAGAAAACAGCTCAAAAAAGATTTTCAAATAAAATATAATTAGCCATTATACACACATATTTGATTCTTTTCTGCTTTAACCTGGTATAAGTCAAGCATAAATCATTATCCACCAAATGCTAAAAAGCATTCATTTTGATGGACATTCGTCTTAAACTATCCATAATTTTAACACAAAAGTTGTCTAGGATTAAAATTTCAGAATCCCACTAATCATAAATAGAATTTTCTGCATATTGTATGTATTGAGCAATCTGGACTGTATTTATGGAACTGAGATGGGAATATTAGATTCCAGTGTACTACAGAAACCTGATTTAAACTCTAAACTTTAGTTGTAAGTCATAATCTAATAGCAAACTGGGGCTCTGCACAGAACTTGGGCCTCTCGGCTTTGTATTTTTTTTCTTGAGAACAGTAGGGGTAGTAGCACATACTATGAGAGCTGCCAGGTAAATGTTGTGGCACTTTATAGGAAATCTGGAAGGAGAGGAGGTGAAAGGAAGTGGGAATGCAAAAAGACTAAGCTGTTCTGTTCCCTATAAACCCTCTGGCTTCTAGTTTCTGTATTCTAACTCTCCATCTTTACTCCCTATAATAGCATGAAAGAAAAGACTTCATCAAAAATTTTAAGAGAAATTAAAATTAAGAAAAATTAATGAGAAAGAATAAATGGTGTTTTATAGCGAGAAATAAAATGAAAAGAGAGCAGCAGACGAAAATTTCTAAAATAAAATTCAGCTAGTTTTTCCTATCATAATTTTCCTCACCTATTACAGAACCCATAGCAGTGTTTGTCAATTTATCATTAAAATGAAGTGACTTTTTAGTCTCTTATTTTAAAAACTACAAAGATTTTTTTTTCTCTTAAAAACAAAAACTTTACACTGGAAAATGATATTTTCTTTTTCCAATGACAGAAGTAACACATGTTTTTTTGAAGCAAAATACTCCAGCCTCCTCTCAAAGAAAGAAATCATTTTTTGCCGAAATCATAATATTCTGCAAATCTTCTTGTCATTTTTTAGTAACGTAAGAAAGGAGATATTTTTCACAAAAAGGGAAATCTTGTCAATTTTTCTTATGTTATCTTATTAAATCATTGCATGTGTTTTTTGTCTCCAGACATTCATGCCAAATTTCAGGAAACTGCAAATGAAGAAATAACACTTCTTGAGCATAAATTAGAAATTTCACAATTACTTGAGAAAATATTCATTCTTATCTATGATCAGTTGGCAAAGTGGAAGTTAGATTTCCACAAATCCAATTGCCTACGATCTGTAAAAAATACGCCACTCAAAAGGGGAGTGTAACACGTAAGGCCTTGATGTTAGTTGCCTGCAAAAAAACAAGCAAAATTTGTAGCTTATGTTTTCTCAAGAAAAACATAAAGACAGAAAAACTTTGAAAAAAAATTATTCAATTCTCATAAAATTTTATTAAAGGAAAATCTAACTTGCCTTGTATTTTTGAAACTGTATTTAACAAGTGAGTGAATTCAGTTATGTGCAAAAGGAGGAAAACCTAAGGGCAGTGGAAAGTTCATAATGCAGAAGATCAGCTCTGGTTCTACTGTACATGGAACTGACATGCAGAAAGAGAGTGCAGGGTTACTGTCTGCCCTGGGCTGATCTCACTGTAACTTCAGCCAGATGCAGCTGTGACCTGGATGGGAGTAGGAAAGATTGAGAGAGTGTCATAGCACTTCGCATTCCCGTGGTCCAGCCTGAAAGCATGTCACACTAAGTGGTGGGAATGCAGGGCTATCATCACCTCCACTTCTGCTGGCAAATCTCTACTTAGCTGACACCTATGTGGGAGGGTTTAGCAACAGCAGAAAATACTTCTAGAGCATTCAGTAACCGTCTGGGTGCATTACAGGCTCCAGCTTTTAACATGAGTTTGGTAACCAAGGCAGAGCATCAGTCCTATCCTAAGGACTTCACTGCAGTCAGGTGCCATTCATGGAGCATGTGTCAACAAACCACAACTAACCTGAATCTAACCATTAGTTACCAACAGTGGTTAAAATGTAGGAACATAAGCTTTCACACATCTGAATCACTCAAGCGCTGACTGAGCCCTTGTTATTAGATCCTTAGCTAGAGCCCAGTACAACACATTTTCAGGATTATAAACGACACTAGAAAAGTTAAAGTTGCTTCTGATATACTAATGTACTGCCACAATGTACCGAAGTGTATGCAACCAAATTTTGGCCAGGTAAAATGAGTTCATTTCTGCCTGAACTTCCTTCCAGAATTTTGCTTATAAACAGTAGTCATGCCTTCAACAGAAATATCCAATGAGATACTCAAATTCCAGCCATATGAACACAAAAAATTAAGACTGAATGGAAGAACAAACCCTGCTGCTGCTCACCAGACATAACTGGGGTCATTGCATTGCAGGCAACATTCTGGAGTTTTGCTTATTTTGAATTCTCTAACATTAAAAACCCATGGCCTGAAGGTTAATTCAGTGAGGGAATTCATGGGCACAAGGAAATTCTTGGCTGACGGAGACAACTGATGATTCATTACCAGCCACTCCCCATATTTTCAGAAGAGAGTGTGCTGACAGAAAGCAACATAACTACAGTGCAAAGACTCCTGAAATGCCAGAGTATGGCACAGAAGTACTGTGCAGTACAGTGCTGTAATCTCTCCTTAGACCTACAAGGACTGCAGTGAGAGACTGTTGTGCTAGACCTTAGCTCTAGTGACTACAGTAGATTAAACCTTAGGCCACATGAATTTGACCTTTGTTTTTATCTATGGAAATGTAAACATTAGACAATGAACTGTAATTTCAACCTTAGCTATAAGATATTTTGTAACAAAAGACAGGGAAATTTCTCAAGGCACAGACAAAAGGGTGCCTGGAGGCTGTGGAAGTAAATCAGAAGAGAAGACCCCAGATAATTCAAGCAGGATTGGATGAGCAGAAGAGAAATTAGAAAATGAAGCCGCCTATAGAGACTATAAAATCCAGTAACAAGCAACAGGCAGGGCCCCTATTCAGAGGCACCCAGCTTGAGCTGTAACTACTATTGCCTATTAGGCATAGTAGAATAAGGGACTCTGCTTGATTCTTTTTTTGAAGTGGAATCTCAGGATAAGCCCTACTGAGGTAAGATCCACATAATTCCCACCAAGTTCTAGGTGGTGGGTATATAATTCCATTCCTACAATAGGACTCAGGATAGGCACTAAAATCACTGCTTCAGCTTCAAATAAAAATATTATTTTCATGTTTTAACTTGAAATAAGATAAGATTAAATAAGATTCAGCTACTTTACCACTAAAGTGAAGGGCTGTAATCAGTGACTTGGATAATACCGAACTTTTCCTAACCTCAGCTGCTCACTGAGTCACAATTTTACAAGGAGATAAGCAATCACTGAATTCAGCCTAGAGCTAAAGACTGTTATTTGCTCTTCAGGTCAAATACTGGCTACTCACTAGGGTAAGACTCTTCAGTTGATAGCCTGCGATCCCCACCAGAGACAAAAGGGACAACAAACTGGCCTTATCATCCAGCTCAACCTAAGGCAAACCTATCTGGTTGAAAATCAAAACAAAACCAGTTGGGACCTCTGATCTTTCATTCTTTCTTTCCTGGTCTTTTCCAGTGGGAATTATTAAAGCATTCTAGTTCCTAGAGATGCTGGTGATGGCAATCCTATACCAGGATTTGAGTTTGGAGGAGGAGTTTGCTGTAGTGAGGCTTCTGGGGCACAAAGAATTAAAGGGAATCAGGTATGGAAGAAGAGTGGATTTCCCTTATAATATTAGAACAGATTTTGTTTTGGATACATATGAACAAAAGGGATACAAAATTTCGGGGGCACAGCCACTAAGGCATGGGGAAAAAACTCATGATGACGGGACTAAAATAACACTGCTATTTTGGAAATCAGAAACCTGTAACAGAGCAGGAAAACATGTGCAGGTGAGCATGCTCAGTGTCTGGAGAGGGGAGGACAGAACAGAAGTCTTAAAGTGTATGACATCTACTTTTAACTGATTCTGGTCCCTTTCTTCTCATTTCTCACCCTTATTTGACACCCTTAAAATAGCAAAGGAAATACATTTGGGAAAGCCCTTTCTTAGGTTCCATTTCCTAGTGTCTATTTTGAAATCCCCAAAATACATCAACACTGCACTCCAACTCTTTGCTACATATTTACTTAAACATAACAGATAAAAGAATTTAAGGGAAAAACACAAAAATATTTTTAATTAGTCACCCTACCTGTATCCCCATTCTCTGGCTCTGTTTTCTTTTCTTCTAAAAACAAATGAAAGCGATATGTAAAGCAAAAAGAGGTGGAGAGAAAAAAATGCAGAAATAATAATAAAAGTAATATAAAAATGCATTAAAAAGGAAAAAATTAACAAAACTCAGCAAATTAATATAAGTTGAAGAATTTAGTCAACCAACCAAGTATGGTGCTCTAAATCTAGAGGCATATTCACTGCATGCTAGTGTATACATTTGTGTACTCTTATTGAACGTTTACTAAAGGCAACCCATGGATATTTTGTGCACTTCCAGAATCATTAACACACTCAAGAAAGAGAGAGCAAGGCAGGTGTCAGATAGAGTTACTTTACAGTTTCCTTGATTGAGATGACACAAAAATAGAAGTAAAAAAATTTGCTTGTGCTGCATGTTTTATGCAGTGCACACGCGAGATACAGTCTAATGGTTCAGGCATAAAAATTGAATGTGTCAGAATGCGTTTTGGCAATTACTTTAAATCTTCATTGGTTTAATCAATTCTTATAGCTTCTACAGGTTAAAAGGTTTAATTATGGTATTACTGTCGCATGTCTTAGAGTTAAAAATTATGAAGAACAAAAGATACTAACATCAATACTCAGAACCCAGTTCATGCACATAAACTCAGCTGACTGATGCCAACAAATACTCTGAATACATATCAAAGGTTGTAAATAGGTCAGGGCATTCATCTGTCACAAAGAAATGAAAATACACTGGATCCCTATCAAATAATTTGGCAGCCCATAAATTATCTGAAATCCAGTCTTGGTAAATAATGTGAAAGAATTTTAAGTCAAATTAAATTTACTTTAATTAGAAATACATTAACTTTGAAATAGATTCTCTTCTCTTTTCAAAATTATATTAAATTCAGTTAAAACAATCCCATGAATATGGAGCAACAGCCCCCAAGCTACACACCAAAAATAGTATACATTACTAGAACTAAATATTTTTCCAGAATTATTGGTTATTGAGGGTTGCTCACAAAATTATGATCTAATTTAAAGTACATAGACTGAAGAGGGAACAGAGCTGTTGTATTGTAAGGAAATACTATTTTGTAGGTGGATATCAAAGCAGTGGATGAAGTCAAACTCAGAGAGAAATCATACTCAAGCAAGGTAGAAGTGTAAGAAGGAAAAATGTGTTCCTGCAGAGAGCATAAATAATATGCTACAGTTCAACAGGATCTGGCTTCCTATCATGTGTGGGTTCAAGGTTATTGTTCTGCTGGAAATTTCTAGTGGAACTATTAGGCAAATTAATGGGAAACAGATATGGCAGGTCATAAACCTACACTTTTGGAAAACAGTAGGTATTAAATCAGTTCTTAAATCAGAACTTCTCCCATTCCCTGACCTGCCCTGCCCCATACTCTATACCATTTTTAAATAAGGCTTTTTGTATTCTTCTGAATCGGCCTTTGGGCAGCCTGGCCTTATTATCTATGTGGGCTGTGGATAGTGCTAGGAAAATAGCAGAGAATGATAGTTTTGTTTGCTTTTCAACCTTTCAATTTTTTTTAATTTTTCTTTTAGTTTTAAATTGCTTTCACCAATATAAAATCTACAAATACAATGTCTTCTACTGTCTCATTACTTTCTAAAGCAGAAATTTGATAGCAATACCACTGATCCAACATAATGCACAATAGAGGAAAATGACTTGAGTCATTGAAACAGCCTTGAGCTTGAGCTCAGAGAGAATGATGACATTTCTAAGTTATTCCATATGCATAGTGAAAAGAAATCTTTACTTTGCCTAAATATTATCTTAATACAGAAATCTTATACTATATAGGGTAATTAATTTTTTAAGATGCCTAGAAGTCCATTCATCCTTATGTCTGGAAGTCTTTCAAACACGAATCTTTAAAGAAATACCTTGACAAAATAAAGAAATTTGAAACCTTTCACTCCAACTTTCCAACTTTCACTCATTCTTGCTCTAGGTTTAAAAAGTACATAGAAAAGTATTTCCAAATGGGATTGTAGAAATGAATATCACAGTACTAGCAAACATAAAATTCTATTAGATTCTTGAATTTTAAAAGTGTAATTGAAGTGCTGTGACAAATCTCTACAATAGATATATTGCACAGATTTTTAGTACAAAAGGTCAATACAGTGGATCCTACTCTTCAAACTGAGGTTTCAGATGTATTGTGAAGAGCTGCCTGAAGACGTACTAGAAGGAACAAAAGATTGAATTGAGAAAGATCTTACTTGGGTGGAAGCAGCAGAACTGAACAAAATTGGTATTATCCACCTACCAAGTAAAACAATATTAACTTCACAGCAGCAAAGATCTTCATCGCAGCTATGGGCCTAGTCATCACCTCTAAAAGAATTCAGAGCAGGTTCAGGATGTTGATACTAAAGTAATTAATTATTTTGGCTGCAATGTGTTCAAAACAAAAAAGCTCTAAAGAGCCTTAATGTCTTGAAACTGCTGAAAACCCACAAATCACTGTGAGATTATTTTATAATGTTTCAAACTTAATAATATGAGATGAAAAAGTCACCAGCCATTCCTAAAAAATCTTGATCTGATTTTTTTTATGACCAGTATCATCACATTAGTCAGTATTTTTTCTATATTACTTGATTAACCTTGGTTTACAAAGTGAAAAACATATATTGTATCCTGTGGTGTAATGATCTCAATTCATGAACTAATTTTTTTCAGACCTATACACTTTGCAGAAAATAAATCAAGGCTTTCATGGAGACATTTCTGCACATTACAGAAAATAACTGCATGCTTTCAGCTTAATCAGAATACAGATATATTTAAGTACATTGATGAAATATAGAGATGAACTATAGCCATAGAGAGATTGAAATGCTGAAATATTCTCTCTCAAAACCTTCTTCCACCATCACAGTAGACACTGCTACTATAATGACCACTGACATTTCATTTAATAGTCAAAACAGCCATGTTTCTATCCCCTAGGCTAACTCCCTGTTCTTTCTAACTGGTCGTAACATCTGAGAAATATCTAACAATCTAATATGTATCTGGAAGATAAAATTAATAGAAAAAAATTCTTAATAAGAGCCTCATTCAAGAGCAAACTTGTCAAGAACTAAAAGTGATCTAAAATGGCCTTGGATTTTCTTGGAAATGCCTCAACTCAATGAGCTTTGCTGTTCTGATGGGTACCTGGAGGTGCCAGGGTCCCATCAGACTTCACCCACCTCACGCCAAGAAGTCTCATGTAGCAGGGACTCCAAGTTCCTTGCAACAAAACATGTCCATCTCTGTACGTGACAGAACAGAATAACAGTTCCACAGAGGAAGCAGGTTAGCAGATTTCTCCCTAGTCATGGATACTGATGGCAGCACTGAACAATTGCTCAAAAATTACTGATGGCAGCATTGAACAATTGCTCAAAAATTGCTGGCTTCCTGGTGAAGATAAGGGGCAGCCTGACTTTGCAGCCTTAAGGTTACAACTGGGAGGTGCTGGACTTCATAGTCTTCCTCCCAGGGTTTCTCCCTTCTCTCACAGCTGAGTGCCCCAAACTTTAGGTTAGATCCTGGTTCTGTCTTGGCCTTTCTCTTCTCTCTCACCTAGGATCCAGAAGAATGAGATTCGCATAAATTGAACAGAGGCCTAAAATAAATCCTGACTTCCTGCTTTGAATGAAAAGGATTGCAGCCTCCAATGCTGGAGGATACGCATGTCATTGCAAGAGACAGACATGGAACTCCCTGTTTGTTTCTGAGTTCAGGCATAAGATAAGACAATGACATAAAAGGTTTTATCCTTCTGTTTTTCATATTTGCAGACACTATCAGCAATATGACTAGGAATTCTATTTATACAGTAGATAAGTTAGCTCCCCTACTTCTGTGCTTTACTGAAAATTGAGTCTGATTTTTCAAAGTAGTTCAGATTATTAAATAACATTTTATTTTAAAAATCAAATATTCATGGAAGACTCTGACTTTTGGCAAGTGCTTCAAAAAATGCTAGCTGAATTTCTTACTAGAGATTTCTGTTGAAATGCTATTCATGAGAACATAGGAAAATCAATTTTATTCTGAAAAAAACGTCCCTGAAACAACATCACAAAATCACAGAATATTCTGAGCTGGAAGGAACACATAAAGATCGAGTCCAACGCCTGGCCCTGTACAGGGCAGCCCCAAGAGTCACACCATGTGCCTGAGAGTATTGTTCAAACACTTCTAGAACTCTGTCAGGCTTGACGCTGTGACTTCCCTGGGGAGTTGTTCCAATACCCAGCCACTCTCTGGGTGAAGAACCCTTTCCTAATATCCGACCTAAACCTCCCCTGACACAACTTCAGTCCCTTCCCTCGGGTCCTGTCACTGGGCACCACAGAGAAGAGATCAGTGTCTGCCCCTCCTCATCTCCTCAAGAAGTTGTAATTGCAATGAGGTCTCCCCTCAGTCTCCTCCAGGCTGAACAGACCAAGCCACCTCAGTTGTTCCTTGTATGCCTTCCACGCAAGGCCCTGCACCATCTTCATAGCCCTATTATCAAATCAGGCAGAGGAAAGAAGATTGTCTCCTAAAAGTGAAATGTAAAATGTAGCAGTATTTGCTTTGAGCATCAAAACTTGCCAGTTAAAGTTCATGTACTCAAAGGATTATATTTTCTCCTGTTTGCTGAGCTGTTCAATTCCAATTCTACCTCTAAGGAATTAGCTCTAAATTTTGTCATTCTGGCTGTTAGCAGTGTGAATAATACAACTGCCTAACTGCTACAGGTCTAGCAAAGTATCAGATGCTGTGTGATATAAATGGTTACTGAACTTCACTCCAGGGCTTTATGTCCGATTTGTTGCTAGCATAAAAAAGGCACCATTGCAGCAAACAAGTTCTTTCCAAGTCTGTGATCCACATCACAGTCTGAATGAAAAGAAAAAATACTTAATGGTTGTTGAAGTGTTCTTCAATTTAATATTACTTATATATTCTTGATACTTAATATTACTGTTTAAATGTGACTGAAGTGTCAATTATTGCCCTTAAAAGGGCATGCTCAAAAGAAGACTATTTCAGCCAGCCAGCTTCCTAGCAGGGAACATGCCTTCACATTCCTGTTTTCTATTTGAGGATTGCTTGACGGCTTTTTTCATTTTCTTTTTTTCTTATTGGTTTCAAGCTTGACACACTAAAGAAAGACTAAAACCCAGGGGACATTTCTCGCCACTTAAATAAATTTTTATCACAATGCTAAAAGCATGTTAACAATGTTACTTTGGCTTATTTGCAGAATACATGGCATTGTTTAGCAAAAGAACTGAATAAAATGGTGTGGTGATCTAAACAGGGACGTTAAAGAATCTCTACAATCCTAGTGTTATAAATTGACAGGGTCAGATCAGGTCTCTGTCATTAGGAACAGATCAGTGCAGATGGTAAAGGACAAAGATCTTTTGAAGCAAGCTGGAAAGTTCTATTTTGCATATTTATTAAAGTAATTATTAGGGCTACGGCTAGCCCTTTTTTATGCTTTTAAGCCCTTTTTTTTTAGATCCTTTTCCAGGGTCATTTTTGCAGGGTAGCCAGTGACGTTCTTCTGTGCTGCCTCATACAAAGGTGTACATACACTTTGGTGGCTTTCATAAAATACTGAGGCCTACATGGAAAAAGGATGGAAGAAAGAAGTAGTAAGTCAAATATTAGCTAAAACATCCCATTTTGCTTCTCCCATGAACTCTGGCACATCCTTCCTATATAAATGACACGAAATAGGATTTTGAAAGTGTAAAAGAATGGTGAGTAGGCCCTTATATTCTGTACTCATAAAAATCCACTCAGATCAGCCGCACTATAAACTTGCATTGTTTTCAGGAAAACCTGAGCACAGTCTTATTATTAATCTTTCCAGCATCCTGTTTGCCAGTCATGCTCCTCAGAGCTCGCATCACTAGTACTCTCCACAGCATAACCACAGAGTATTTCACATTCTGATACAGCCATTTCCAATCATAAGCACAAACATTTGATGATAATTATGCCTCTGTTTTCAGAAAAGCTAACAGGTATTAATAGAGATTCTTCAGCCATCCTAAGAATGCAAGACATCTTCATTAGCATCTCAATAACCAGAAAGATGGTCAAAGGTTTAACCAAAAAACACAAAACCATCAATGGTGTGTGCACCTGCATTTAGAACTCAGAAGAACTACAAATTAACTACCAAAAGTTTCGAGCAATTATGCTGTCACTTTAAATTACATAATCTGATGGTTTTAGTATTTTAGCTTCAGCAGATTGATCATCAGACTTTATTTTTGTGGTTTAGTACAGATGGCTACTTTGGAAGTCTTTGGTTTCTGGATTTAATTCTAAACAAAACAAAAAATAAGGACAAAGAGCCTTCCATCCATCCAGTATGATAGCAGGGTAGCCAGTTTAGCCAGCCATATTACTATGCTAAGTACCTATAAACTGAATTTGGAGTTTACAAAATTAGATTGAATTTGGAGTTTACCCTTTGGGTTTTGTTGACCAAATACAGATTCAGGTGCTGTAAATGTCTCTTTCACAGTCTAAGGCATTAGATTTTAAACAAGCCTGTCAAACTGAATATCACAGAGGTGTTCAGAGATGCACAAGTAATTTAATCATATTTGTGTTAAAATGTTACAAATTCTACCCAAAAATGTTTTTTCAACATAAGGAAAATGGAAATAGAACAAGGCACCATCCTGCTTTTTAAAGGAAAGTGTGTCACAGAATACTGACTATATTAATAACAACTCAAAAGTAGAGGGGTGTCATGTTCTGTTTATAAAGGGTAAGTACATCACAGTAGATCCACTCTTGGAAGGCTTGAAAACCTCTCATGGTACTGATAAGAATGGATTAAAAAAATTGTGTCTTCTACTGCAGTTGATTTCTTAAACACTCTGAATTGTACCATTTTTTTTGCCCTTCCTTTCTCCTACAGTATATTTGCCACACCCTTTCACTGTTTGGCCCTCCACTGCCGAGATCTACAAGCTCTTCCAGTTTGGTCACTCATCTTCAGTAGGGTTTGTTAGTTTTTGTAGGCTTCATTTCCATCAACCATGTTATTACAAAGAAACTTCATAAAGCACAGAAAAAAATTATATTTCAAAGTCTCTGTCTATTTGAATCACACTCTGAAAGTTAACAGCAATTCTAATCAAGCCTTTGTGTGCTCTTAACCTGACGGTTTTACTCCAGAGGTTGCAAAACAGGACTTCAATATCTATTTCCCTGCCTTTTACGGCCCTTTAGAAATGGAACGGCCCCCACTATGTACTAACTTCCATCCACCTTAGAAAGCTTAGAATGCCTGGGCATCACTATGCCACCCCTTCTCATCCTGGAATAAACCTGGAATCAATTACCCAGCAGTATCTGCTGTATGTGCACTGACTGCCTTTGTACTGGCATGGATCCGCCTTTCCAATGTTTTGATGACCATTTTTCGGGCAGCTACTTGACTCAACTAGATTAATTTTTGGAATTCTGAAGAATGTTCTCTGGATTTCATATGTTTGAAGAGTACAGTAAGTATTACGTGCACATGCCAGTAATTTTTGGCACAATAACTGGTTGGTCTGACCCATTTTACTGATGGGAATAAAGATGTCTGCTTCATCACTAAGGCTCTTTGGCAGGCAGGGGCTTACTTTCACTTCTCCTGAATGGAAGTATTCTTTGTGAATACAAGGGGCTGTGAACAGGCACGCATCTCAACAGTTTTCACAATATCTAAACCTATGAAACATACGAATTCGAAAAATATGAACATCCTGCATCTCAAAGCAGGTTTGTGAAAACCCTGTATTGCAAAGCTCCTCCTTCACCCAAGAAAAACAGGGTTTAGTAATTAAGGACGCTATCAAGATCTGCTACTGTCAGATAACAAAACTGATATTAAAATACTTTTGCTTCTCAGCTTTCTGAACTTGCTTTTGTGCTTGAAATATACAGTAAAAGCTTTGCACTCACTTTCATAAAACTTTTCAATTAAAAAATCTAGATTTTTTCTAGGAATAAAATTTTATTTTTTACAACTATAGATTATAATATCCAGAGAGAGGAAATGGAAACATTTTTCTATCAATACAATCATTACATATTCAGATATTTAGCTTTCACAAGACTTCTTGGTCTAACACTTAAAATCAATAGCTAATCCTCTGGAATACATGAATGTTTGGTAGCATGATAAATAAACCATAATAAATAAGCAATGTGAAAAGCATTTCCTAAGAAAACCTGCAAAGAGATAATCCTAGATTCACACTTCTTAAAGCAAATTCTAAATCAATGGGAAAACACTTTGTTCTAAAGCATGCCTTTGAAATGTCACCCTTGCTTTTTAGCTGTGCCCCAGTGCCTTGTACTGAAATTTGTAACCTATTTTGTTCTAAGGCAAACATGGAAGAGTACTTCTTTCAAATGTACATCTGAAAATATGTTACTATACACAGAACTATATTTTCTCCTGAGTTTAAGGGCAGTAATAATAACTATTGAAACTGCAATGCTGATAATGCTTTTGCATTTGTGTGCTAGACAATTAAATTCATCAGTGCCTAATACATTTAGTTAACACTCTAAGCTAAGTAGTGTTTTGCAGAAGAATTGCAATGTCAAAAAAATTTAATAATACACAGGTATTGCCTACTTATATGTGTTCAAGAAACAAAAGTGATGAAAATACATGGTTTTTTCTGACCATTTTAAGGTCTGATTTCTTCTAACACCAAGAGAGATATGGACTGATTCTATATTCTGATTCAATATACTGATTCAATCAATAACTCAGAGGAAGGTTTTTGAATAAAAAGGTCCACAGCTTTTATTATGAACAAATAAGAAATGGGTCACCCAATCATCTAACTTCATTTTTGTAATAAAAGAGATTCAGAATCCCTGCACAGGGACTGACTATGAATCATAAGCACAAGATAAGTAAACTCAGTCTTTCTACAGCATAATTTATTAATTCCTGATAGTGTTGATCTACAAAAGAGGGAATTTGGAACACACTGCCAGTGGTCTTCCCCATCCATACTCAACCTTTTTTACCCTGTAATTTTAACAATTTCTTTATTGAGATTTATTTAACATGAAAACCACAGCAAATAACATCTGCAAGATTCTGTAAAAATAATCTATGACTCTAATTAGGACAAGAGTAGTACAAAAGGTAAAACTGAGCTCTGAAGGAGCCAGTCATAGTAGAGAAAAGACAAAAATGTTTCACTAAATATCCCTTAAGTTTAATGGACCAATCAATGTACCCCAAAACTTCTCCAGATTTTCTAACCTAAATGGCATCCAAGTGGCTTCTCTAACTTGCTGGAATAATAGCAGAGACACAGGAAATTATTTAAAGCTTTTACACAATAATTGTAAAATTTAAATTTTATAGCTGAATTTAATTAACTTAAATATGGGGAATTTCGCTGTTGTTCTACGTACCACAACTGAACAAGCAGCGAAATGTGAACAAATACCGCATTTTCAGAGCTAGGATGCCTTGATAGATGTTAGTTCTCTGCCAGTAATATAAAGTACATGGAAAATTCAATAAAATGGCAGATTACAATTTGTTATGAAAGAAACTATAAGTAATGCACAACATGAAATAAAAGCCTCATAAATAATACAGCTAAGTTAGAACTCCTTCAATGTTCTGACTTCTTGCTCTCATACCATCATAACTTTTTGATTTACACTTTTTGGCATGAGAAAAGAGCTTTTGTTCGCTAAAAACTCTACTTCTAATTGAAACAGGTTTTACCCAAAAAACTAAATTCTAGTGCATGAATTTTAACTCACTGAAATTATTCAGTTTTTAAATTTTATATCCTCCAGAGTCAAAAATAACTAGTTATATAACAGTTTCTGCAGTTGTTGTAGTAGGTTTTGTAGCAGTTTTCAAATGCATAGATGAAACAAATTATAGATTGTTTTCATGTGTTAGCTGGAAGTTTAAATGCTAATTTACAGATGATTTGAGATGGGAAATAAGAACTGGTATGATAAAAATCAAATCAGTTTAAAGTCTTAAGGTATAGCCTACTTGTGATCAGTTACTTTCCATCACTTTTTATAGAGTACATAGTTTATAGGCAATAGAAATTACATAAGCGTCTTGAATTAAATTCTTACACCTTGACAATATTTTGCCAATATATTGAGGGGGAAGAGAGGGAAAAGTGTGTGAGGTGAGCTGTGATAAAATCTATAGAAAAGGTAAAATGAAAAAAATAACACAGAGAAAAGCAGTAGAAGAGACAGACCTGAGTTTGTTCTCCTTGGTGATTCCGCTTCTTCTGTGATCACATCGTGTAATGTACAGACATAGACAAAGGAGATGGGCGTGAGAGGATGTATTCAGAAGGTTAAAACTGACACTGAGGGAAAGGGCCAAAAATTGTTTTAGAGAGAAGTCTGCAGAGCAGAGTTAGTAAGTGGAGAAAAAAAAAAAGACACTAGAAGAAAAAAGAAAGCTGAGAAAGAAGTGGTTAAACTACTGTTGTTGGAAAAGAACAGTAAAGACAGAGTTAGTATAGGAGCTGAGGAAATAATAAAAGTTATAACTGACAGCAAAGTCAATCCTTGCAATGATGCTGAAGAAGAAGCTGGATAGTAAAAGGTATGTTAACTAGCATAAATACTTTTGTTCATGACCGTTCAACTTTTTTGAATGTTATCTACTTGAGTGCAAGTATTATTTTTCTCTTTCAAGTATCGAACACTCAGTTTAATGTCATCAAGGGACTTGTATTATCAGACTTTTCAATTATTAAATTATTTTTACTTATGCTGAACCAAACTTCAGATATCCAAAACAGAAAATAGAGGGGTTTTTTTTCAAACTTATGTACAAGCTCAGACATTTCAGAATCCACATAACACACTCTGGAAAGGACTGCATTATTGTAACACTCCGCCAAAGGCAAAATTGTCAAGACCAAAATACAGAACGCGAGAAAAGAGAATGTATAGCTATTAAGTCTCATGGTCAGTTCAGGATACTTTTTCAGAATCAATGTTGCTCTCATCTCACAGAAGTCTAAGTTACTACAAACGCATGCAAGATAAATGCCAAAGCAACTATTTCATTACTTACTTCATTACTTTACATTCAAAAGCACACTGCCATTTCAGACATGGAAAACATCTGAGGGACAGTGCCATGCTCTGTACTGAAAATCTGTTTGTAGCAAAAGAACGGGAGGAATTCATCTTGAAAAGTAATAATAATGACAAAGAACTGTGAAGCCACTGTTGCTAGCAAATGTTTTCTTAAAAAAATCATCAGAAATAGAAAAAAAAAAATCCATAAACCTGGTCTAATTTCAACATGCAGTTTTTTAACGAGTCACAAAACACTGTTCATAAATCATTAATGCTGAAGATACTAGATAAAGAAGTCCAGAAAGTTTTACGCACCACAAAAATATCTGTAATTTTATCAGTATTTTACAGTCAATATCAATACCATTGAAAAAATGCAAAATGAGAATAAGCAACATAAACCAATAAAAGAAAATTAAAGACAACACTAAATTTTATCGGATAACCATTGTTCTATACTTAAACAATTTTATATTATAGCGGTAGATTATATTTTCATCTACTATCAAATGCCAAGACTGCACCAAAAGTGTTGCGAAATCAATCAGCTTGAAACATATGTAATTAGAATGGACTTTCAGGCAATTAAATTTGCTTACAGAATGAACACACATTAGTGCTATATATGAGATATGTCGTGTGAAAGCATAGCAGCTGTCAGTTTTGACAAAGCTTGCCATGTCTTTGCGTGTTAAAAAAACAGTAATGCAGTATAAATATTTTTTTATGTGGGCAAGTACAAAGAATCCACTGGAAGAAATACAAAAAAGCAAATAGATCTACTTCTCCATGGCATGTTACAGCTCACCTTAATATAGTGTAGCTATAACAGTTGTAAGCGCTAAATAAATAAATAAATCATTATTAGCACCACCAAAACACAGCTAAAAGTATTCAAAATGTTCTGAAAATATTTTATGTTACATATGTATAGCCCTGAAGTGAGCATTCCTACTATAGCAAAACCAGTTATTAGAAAGTCTCTATCAAGACCCCACTATCCTTGGTCTATTATTTTTAATATCCATACGAATGAGCAGCTTTGAGACATATACTGCAATAACATAAATCCTTTTCTATAAATTCAAAGTATTGAATCACATTGTTTCCAAACTTGGAATATGTCTGGTATGATAATGCAAGGTATTCTAGTAATACAGACAGACACAACTGAATAGCAAGGAAGCTCTCTTTGAATATTTTAGAATCAAATGACCAGTATTTGCATGCATATCAGTCACATATACCAATACTTTTTAAAAATAGCATTTTTTTAAGTTCTCATGCAAAGTATTTGTTATGAAAAAAAATTATTTACATATCAAAGTGGCAATCAAAAATCTTTCTTAATTACAAATATTTTTCAGTTGTAGGTTTTTACTTATCAAACATACTAGAAGAATAATTCTAATACAAGTCAGGGGAAAGAAAAAGATAACAGTTGCCTTCTCTCTACGGATACCTGATCAACTGATACCTGATCTGTTGAGATAAATGGATTATAATATTTTTGTATTTATTGTTGGAAATATTAATGAATTAGTAAAAGTTGTGGCATGGTAATGCACTAACTTCTTTCAATTAATGATGTGAAGAAGAAAGTACCAATAGACTGATTAATTTAAACACAATGCCACTTATGTGAGTCAATTTTCTCCTGATTAAGAAGACATGCCATACATCCCAAACAATAATTTGAAAATTCTCCGTTTCTGTAGCTTTTAATCTACAAAATAGATCTTTTTGATAGAAATACATTTAAATGAAAGAATAAAACAATGTAATCAATTCTCTTAAATTTACATCATGTCAGTAGGAAGTCTTCATTTGTAGACTTATTGCTTTGTTGCGGAACTAGCATTTATTTGCATCAATTGTTCATCTCGATGTATGAGAGTAGTATGTATAAGGCTATTATACACAGATTTAGAAACAAATTAAAATCTCAATAAATAAACATAAAAAGTTAATGAAAGACTTTAAGTCTGAAACCCCCCCAAAATAAGCACCATCTTTTGATCATGCTTTGACACAGAACTATTCATTGTAAGTAATATCACCCATTGGAGAGAAGTATTTAGGAACTCAGTGTTCAAAAAAAAACTTTACATGACAAACACACTCAACTAAAATTCTTAAGGCAGCAGAGGACAGAGAGATGTAAGTTAATTACTCTTTTTTTTTTCCTTAAGAGTTTTCCTAATTTCAGTTTTATCTTTTCCTAAGAACCAAAGATCTTTCACTGCAAATATGAGCTCGGATTTGAAAAGTCTTGTTTCTGGACACTCTTCACAAAATATGATATGCAATACCAGAATCAAATAAACATAATCTTAAAACATGGAAGAGACTCTTATGATAGAAATGCTCCACAGAGTCTGTATGTCCCATAAATTTATGTCATTAGCCTGGATATGATTAGACTTGAAGAATGATCTAACACATTTAACTCTCAGGAAAGATATCACCTGACATGGTTCAAATTCTGCAATGCGAAGGATACAGATATAGAAGAGTAGATAGAAAAGTTAAGAGTACAAATATTTGGTAGCAGAAGATTTAGACAAAAGGCTGTTTTACTAGATTGAGATGTGAATAGAATCAGTATTCTTTAATGCTCTTTAAAAGCATTAAGCCACAACTAGATACAGAGCCTGTCCCACACTTCAATTTTTTTTTAATGAGGTAGCTCCCTCTCAGTTAAAGTAGTTATCTTAAAGCATAAACACATACACACAAAATCACAACTGCGTACGGGGTATATGCTGACATTTCTACTCAAAAATATAGCAAGAAAATACAGGAAAGACTAAAACAATACACTTAATTCTGCAATTACATAATACAGCCTATATGTAATATATGCTATGTAAAAAATCCAACAGGTAAAGACAGTAAGTATGAAAAATTTTATCCAAAGATAAGGATAGTAGAGATGAAAGTAGAAAATAACAAAAGAAGAAATTGTAAATATTCTCAGTATCATAAACTCCCTAAATCAAATTAAACCATGTAGACTGCATAACTTTTTCATAAGTCTCAAGAGATAAACTAAACGAAGAATCTAGAGAGAGCTTTTATTATTTTGCTTCTCTGAATAAAGTTCATATGGTAATTTTATAAAGGGGAAAAAGGCAAAATAGTAACACTTCAAAGTATTAATACACTATAGTTACACACTGGATTAGAAATATCATGAATCCAGAAAAGACAATTACCTCTCTCTCTCTCTGTCCTATCATTACTTTGCCTTGGTCAACCCATTTCTAACAACATCCCCCTTTTCATAATTTTCAATCTCTCATACTTTCAATTCTGACTACAAACTTCTTTTAAAATAAACACAACTTCATTTTGAATTATTTGTGACCACTGTTTTCACACTACAACTGAACTCATGGTAATAGATAAACTACAATTAGTTTTCATTACATTGCATCAGATTTCTGAAAGTCTATGTAAGTGTCAAGGCATAGTCCTACCTAGGAGAGAGACGTACATGTTCCACAGATAAAAATAAGTATGATTCCCCATAAATTGAAAGCAAATCTATTCATCTAAAGACTTACCATTTGTAAGCACACATTACCTTTATATTTTCTGATGTGTTTAATCTACCATTGCTATGATTTCTCTAAAATTTTGTTTTACTTCCATATTACAGAAATATGTCTTTCCCCAAAATAATTACAAGGACACTCAATTTTTACTTAATTCCATTCCGAGATGTATAAATCCATTGTAACCATCCCATGCCCTTTTGCTCAGTCATATTAATATATGTCAGCACTTTCCCACAGTTCTGTTCTTCAACTGCTCCTTGGAAATCAAATGTTTCTGTGGCAAAGGCTGGATATTTGATGACACTGCAATGCTCTCAATAGCCAGTGATAATGAAACAATTACAGGATGGTTTCTAGGTAATAGCCATCAAATCTACTGCCTCTCTATAGGAAAAACATGAGAAAGCAAGTAACATTTTCTTTGCTGTCTTACAAAAGCAGTTTCTGCACTGTCATCTCTAGATACAGACACAGGTTGCTAGACTGCATTCAGCTTCCAGTACTTTGGATAGTGAGACTGACTGAACACTTCAAAAACAATTCACAGGGAACAGAAATTAGTATCTCTGCCATGGTACCCTAAACCATGTGCTTTTTCCATTTTAATTACCTTGATGGGTTCAAAAGACACTAGTGATGATACTGATGAAAATAATTGATTTTTAAGAAAAACTGTATCCTGCCTAATTTTATCTGAATCAGTATAGGACACATTCTCTTTCCATAACCTTATTTTCCAACTTCTTCTCTTAAGGCCTCACATATAAAAATGCAAAACCATGTGAAAATTTTTCATGCTGTACTTTTTTGTTCTTTCCACCGAGAAATGTAGTCTGATTAGAGGACTAGAGCTTTATTCACTTTCCTTCAAATACCATCTATTACAGCTCTGATGCAGGAGTGAGTGCTGAAGGTACTTAATAATTTCAGGTATGAACAAATAACTGTTTCTCATGCACTTTGATTTAGTGGTGTCCAAGAATGCAGTACTGTCTGACAGAGTGCTGGCATCAGCTAAAGGAAGGCCACAGATTCACAACATGGCATGAATTTTTATGCTATGCTTACCTACAATTCTGCAGTTTTACTCTTCCAATCCTTCAAAATCTTGCATAAATTCAATTGAATATTTGAAATATACATAACACTAATTCTGCAAATTACATTAGAACTTAGAGATTAAAGACTGTTAAAAAAAAAAAGTGTTGATTTCTGATATTCAAGAAGAGAAATTTTATCAGCATCTTCTATTGAAAAGTCTGTAACACAAGAACATTTTGCTACCTTATTTAATGACCTTAAATTGTCTTCCAACAAATTTGTTAATCCTATTTCTAGTCATGCATATTTCCTGAATATTCATGCTTTACAGCATACAGTATTACTGTTATTTTTCTGGGGTTTGAAGTTATTTTTATTATCTATTTATTTTTTTCTCTACACTTTGCTCACAGCTCTCAGTTCCTCACTCATGGTACTTATGTAATCAATGTCTATTTGTTCTTACAGGTTTTCTTAGCTATCATACTGCCGTGACTATTTCCATGGGACTGGTTAGGTTAAATTCTTAACAGACAAACTGCACTTAAAGACAGTATAAGCTTTCATAACAGGTCATATCAGAAAACTCATCAACAGATGAAAAAGAAAACAAAACGGGGGAACAACAACTTGAGGCGTCCCTATTCCTCCTTGCCTCTATCGCACCATCTGCATCCAGGGACTATTAGTATCACTTCACTGTTTTCTGTGCAGACAGAACATTTAAAACATTCTCAGATGAAAGAAACTGCAGTCCTGTGCAGAGGGTAAATCCCATATTGTAAAGGTTCAAGGAATTTGAAGCTTCCTGAGGTAGATTTTGTCAGGCTGCATCACCGTTAGATCACGGTCAAAGATACAATATAGCTCAACATCCAGATGTGAGTACAGTGCTATGGCACCTTCTAGATGTCCTGACTACTATGCTTTGAAAAGTAACTGTTTGAAATTACATAGGGATGTCTATAAGGAACAGCAGTGTGTCACACATAGCAGATTATGCCAGTCCTGGAAGCTGCATTTATTACTCCTCCGCTCCTAACACTGAAGTACATAGGGCTTTTTTACAGAGTCAGTTCGGAAAAGCATCTGAGGAAAATAGGGATGTGCCATTTGATGCCCATTGCAGAGTGTTCAGAACCACCTCAGATGTTTCTGTCTCATGTATCATCATCCCATGCAGAAGACATTACAGATAACATAAATCAAAACAGAAGTTATGCTCTTATCAGGCATCAGCCCTCACAGAAAGACCTAGGACTGCAGAGTAAAGAACACAACTTTTACTCAACCTCGTATCTATTCTACACTTTGACAATTGAGATTGTGGCTTTCCAAACCAATTCTGTGTATTCCCTGCAAGCACTGGAAATCAGTGGTTCTGTTCCAAACAGAAAAATAGATAAAAATCAGATAAACACCATTTTAATTGTATTTTAATATACAGAACATTTCTAAAATGAAAACTTTTTATTGTTCATATTTGATTCTGATTTCTATTGTTCTGCCTGTTTTTGTCTTTCAATTATAAGATTTCACTCATGTTCCAAAATGTAGAATGCTCCAAGAGCAGCCATCTAAAAAATATGTCTCTTTCTACAAAATTGAGAAGGTGACCATAAACAAGCACTGTTAATAACTATAAATAAATCATCTGTCTAGAACACAGTCCTAAGCCCACCTCAGCTGGGAGATGGAGTTAATGTTCCTACCTAGCTACTATGCAAGGGGAAAGTCTGGGCAGAGGCATTATTCTGCTGAACTTTCTGTGGAAAGACAACAGTGTAGATGTGGAGAGGTGTTTTGAATCTCTCATGCAATAGTTAAAACAGCTGGAAAAGAAGATATATCACTTTCTGATCCTGACTCTTATGAGCAGTATTTGTTTTATCCTGTAACAACTTCTGATGCATCAAAAAGTCAGAAAACAGGCAATGCAAGTGCATATCTGGCCTTTTACAGCTTGGTTGCCTAATTCCTAGGGTAGAGTCAAGCCAGATTTTGTTGGTTTTCTTCAGTTCTGAGTCTTGGACTTCCAGCTGTACAATAGTTGAGCTTCAGCAAAAAACTTGGATATTATCATGTAGGTGAGATTACAGTGTTAATTTAGGAGGTGACACTGCCGGCCAATTTTGTAAACTTTAATTTGTATGATTGGGAGAAGTGTTGTTTATTAGAGTGAGACAATTAATATGCCCAGTAGAGAGCTATTTGCAATACAAAACTGAACCTAGGTATTCTTGCAACTGAAAAATCCCCGTTCACTTGAGTAGATGTGGAACAACCTTTAAATATAAGATGAAACCTGCAATATAAAGAACCCTTTCCCTTTTCCCTTTCCTTTTCCTTTCCTTTTTCCTTCCTTTTTCCTTTCCTTATCCTTTCCCTTTCCCTCCCTTCTTTCCCTACCTTCTCTACTCCTTACAGTGTGCTTGCTCTTCGCAAGTGTATAAATTAATGTGATTAAGACCTTTTATTCTCTGATTCTGAAGACAGAACAATACTGTTATTATCATCATCGTTATTATTACTAGGTTTACTTTTTATTGCTATGCATTTGTAGGAACGAAGATAGCTGAATAATTGAACCTAATATTTGGGGTGAAAGAAAGGTTATGATAGTTTTAAGTTTCAGAAGAAATCCATCCATGTACAGAATAGAGAAAATAAGGGTTTTTTTAGATTTGAGAACTCCAGCCGTATGAAGATATAAGCTACAGCTTGTACAAAAAATTACACTGGCACATTATTTCTGCCATGTGTGATGGTGAAAGAACGTTTCAGATCCAAGTCGGTAGAAGGTGATTTTCTCACCATACATGCAGTAGATACCTTGGTTTGGTCAACTAAATAAGAATCAGCATAGCTTATACTTGGATTCCTGAGGCTTGCACAAATATATTAAGTCATAACAAAATTCAAAACTAAAAAGCAAACTATGTCTAATATTGTGCCAGAACACTTCTTTTCTAATGCATGTGCATTCTAACACAATTGTTTACAAAAGCAGATCTATTTTGACTAGTCTAAAACAGAACTATGTAATCTAAACAGTCTCTACAAGCTAAAAATTTCACACCAAAGTGAAAAAATAAGGTACATAAAGCACACACGCATTACAAAAGCATGAAATGTGGTTTTATAGTCTCATGCTTTCATGTGGTTTTCCAAACCCTGACAAACCTGTCTCAGAATGGTGTTTCTTTTTCGGCAATGGTTTTTCATCAGTTATTGTACCATTCACCTTTTTCTGCTGGTCCTCCCATGTAACTTCTAGCACAAACCAAAAAAAAAAAATCAGAAATATTATGTAACTTACATTATAAGACACCTAATATCATTTGGGACAACTTGATCTAAACAAATGTAATATCATTAACATTAAAATTTAAATTAGTTCTTAGAAGCCTGTGGTGAAGAGAATTAGTACACATCTTCAACATTCTGGAAGAGAACATCTTATCCGAAAGTTAGTATCTATGTAACTTGCCAAACAATTTGCTGTGGTTTATATTTAACAACAGGTATAAAAAAACAGGGACTTGTTTACACAATACTTTGGACCATTTTTAAAAGTTAGTGCTCTACATTCTATAGCTTCTTACATTATCTTTGTGTTTCTGTAAATTATAAAGGAAGTTAGAAATATTTTGGTGAAAAAGTCTTTGCAAAGATATAATTAATAAAAATAATCAACCAAACAAAACAAATGAACAAACAAAACAAAAAAACCCTGAACAAGCAACCATGCATGTTTAATGAAAAAGTGTTTTTAAGAATTAATTCTTAAGCCAAAAGTCAGATTTACTTTCTAAATCTGGAATTTGATTTAAATTCAGCTTTTAATTTGGGCAGATTAAACTACTCAATAAGAACTCTTGTAACAATTATTCCTGTATGTGAAACTGGCATTTCCGATTTAACTGCTCAGGAAAAGAGCTATAGATAGAAACAAGTACATTGCTCCACAGAACTACATTCTCTAGACTTGCAAGATGTTAGTCTTTCTGAGATTTTCAAATATTTTTTTTTACACTTCAATTATCTATCTTCTGACAAACTAGGTAGTTAGCATAAATATTATCAGTTTTAAACCCTTTGGAATCTCACGCCAAAACCAAATCTACACCAATTAACAGGATAGATTCCATACTCTAAATTCCATTTTTGCTTTGGGCTCTTAAGAATCTGCTTATTTTGCTGATGTCATGAAGTGCAAAGTTCCTCACAACCACTGCCCACAGACATTATCACTTTTATGGTCACAGAAATAGCCAGTGATGGAGAATAATATGAGAGATATGGAAAATATTTTTAATCTTACCAATTCAAAATAAATTGATATTAAGTGATTTTAGCCTATGACTTTTTATTATTATTTTCCTTTTTAAAGAAGACTAATGGATATCTAACACTCAAAAAGTAAACATGTGAAAGTGTTATCTGTAGGCATCCTGCAGCCGCCTTCTCTGTGGCTGTTGTTGGTCCATGACAGGCTGCTGTCCTATAAAAGGCTGCTTTGATTTTTGAAACTGATGGAAATGCAGGTTTAAAGTAAAATGGTCACTATAATGATTTCATGACACCACAGATATGCATGCTGAAACAGACTCTATCGTCTTTGAAGTATCATGTGTAGTAATTACTAAATGAGAAATTTCAAACGGAACATTCTGCTACCAAACTGTGGAAATAAAACCCTATTAGGATTCTTCCTAGCAAAAGTGTGATTCTTTCTTTTTCTCTATGAATATACACAGTTCACAGTAAAATATCTACTGATGTCATTTATCCTTTCTTTTTCTCAAATAAGTCCAGAAGCGTCTTCTTAACCAGCAAATAAAGAAATTCAATGGCCTTAGTAAAACTACTTTTGAATTTAAGGAGTAGTCACTGCTATTAAAAAAATACCATTAACTGTAATTTAGGCCAAATAGTAGAGATTATACTTAAAATAAGATAAAAAGTAGGCATACAGTAAGCTAAAACACAGGAATTTTTCACGATATATAACAAATAATCTAAATACTGAAGAATATCAGGAAGCCCAGTGATTTCCATGCTAGTTTTATGCAAATTTTAGAAGACTCTCTCCCTCTGACTCTAGGTCAGAGTCCTTTTAAGAACTCCTGATTCAGTTCTGAACCTAAAAATTGTAGTTGGCTCAGTGACCAAAAACACTTATAACAAAGTTCCCTATCAAAAGAAAAGCTTTATTTAGCCTTGATAATCCTTTGAGAGCTCAGTATCTAGAAAATAGCTAACCCTGTCTGTAACACGCTGTAATAACACTTGAATTGACAAGAGTGAAGAAATAAAAATCAAGTAAAAATATAATTCTTTGAATAAATAGTTTTGCTGCATGTTAACCTTAAAAAGAAAACCAAACAACATTACAAAAAGCAAGACAGGCTACTCTATGTTTTTGAGGAAAGTGATAGCATGAGCATGCAAACGCTTTCAGAAAAGGTTCTAATGACCTCTTTTCTATAGCTTTAGTTATATTTATGGCATATCAGCATTAAATTCAAATGGCTATTTAATTTTATCAGCAGTTAAGTACAATGTTTAGATTGAGAATAGGGGGTTTGGCAGTACTCCAGATCAAGTGAATAGCTTCATTGACTTCTAGAACATTGCAAGAGTTTTACTAGTAATGATTATTGTTTCAACTGAGAAACAAAAATAGATATGTCCATTGGATTTAACCAAACACTTGACCTTTTCTTCACCATTTTCTTATTTCATTTCCATCTCTATGTTTTCTAAAGATAAGAAAATATGTCCTAAGGAGAGCTTAAAAGAGAGCTTTCTGTTTGGGAACTAGCATGAGATGCTGACAATTAGTCAAAGTGCCAAAATGTCAGTGTTGCCCACATATTCTCTGGTAAGACAAATAAGTGTAGTTACTATAATGTACTTTACACAATGTAGTCTCTAAAATCTCTTCTTTTCCCCAAGGCAAGGGGCCACCATCTATTCCTTTGCTGTTTTAACCAAAGCCAACTTCGGTCAAATAGTAAATATTTGGAAAGAAACCATACCATTTTCTAATTCATCGTTCTCCTATCATCACTCTCACTTCCCATAACATGAACTTCATCCTGTTTTCTGTTGTGATAATCAGCTTTGACTTACATATAAAGAAAGATGCAAAATTATTAAATATATAAAAAAAGACCTTATATAGATTACATAAAATATAGGATTCTTGAGTGAAAAGATTTTAATCAGCTGATGCACCTTTAGGGCTAGAAGGATTTGACAGGTACTCTGACGCAGATTTTTCCCATCAGTATGAAATGTACAATCTTTAGATGCAGTTGTTTCTTTAGATTGAGTTGTTGCACCCGCCCCTGGTCACTGCACACCACAGTAAATAATGAACCTGTGGTGGCACTTGGTGTTGCGCCATTCCCTCGTGAGAGTGATACTCACCTGTGCTGCCTGGGAGGTGGGGTGGTGTGCTCCAGTACACCCTGTGTCACGTACAACCTCAGCAGTTCTTACACTTTTGTTTAGATTATTTAATATGCAAAATATTAAAAATGTGGAAATAATATGTGAGAAGAATAGTTGCATATATATAGCTTTTCTGAATTTCTAACCATGCCAACTTAGGAACCAACCAGGAATGTTGCAGTTGAATTGGAAATGGTGCAGCAAACTGCAGAAGTACAAGATGATGCAGCAAAAGATCAGATACTAATGATGAGGAATTTTCTTATGCAAATACTTCCTTCCTCTCTTCTTTTCTCAGTACTAAAACCAGTAAGAGTTCTTCTCACAACTACCCTTTACTTTAAATATTTTTATATATTTTCTTTTTTACTGGAATTTGTCTTTTTTTTTTATTAAATCCACCTCAGCTTTTATCTTCTTTTCAGCACGTAAAATTTCTGGGAACCAATTTTTATCAGTGCATTTCTAGTTTTAGACTTTTGATTAGGTTATCATAAAGTCTTCACTTTTCCATTAGGACATACTTAATTTAGTAATATTTTCTCTGCAAATGAAAAGTACTCAGAAGTTCTTTCTATTTTTAGTTTTAGACGATGAATGCTCAGAAAGAAATTATGTTATTAATAATATATGGTAACAACTACTGTAAAAATAAGTCAAAAGTGGATTTGGCTAGTGCTTCTTAAACCAATGCAGCACAATAAGAAGCCATTAAAACTGTGGGATAAGCTGTCAAAAGCTGAGAAACTGTTTTGAATCAGATACTCAAGGTCTCAACTCAAGCATTAAGAATACAGGAGGAGGAATTAATTAAGACTAAATTCACGGCATACAAGTTTTACTTTTTACAAAACAAAGTCCGTAAGAAAATTAAAGAGACATCAGTCTCTTGAGCTCACACAGAGAGAAATATTCTCAGCATGTCAAACCTCTACTAAGGGAAAGCAAATGGCTTCAAACCATGATGTATGAATCATCCCAGATGTACTAAATTGTACCTGGAATGAATCCAGTCCCACCTTGCACCACCAGCATGCTGCTAATGGCATCAAGGCCAACTCGAAGTGACAGAAGTCAGCAATCAGGATTTTATTCCAGACTGCTGATGTTCCTACACCAGAGAAACCTTCAGGTGCCTCATTAAAACAGTGTTGATGCTTCCCTACCCTGATGAAACAGGAACAAGACTCATTCAGTACCCAAAAACAAGTAGGAACACACATAGTCTTTTTCTGAAAAATACAGAACAAGATCTCCTGCCTCCCTGGGTAACATTCCACAGCCAACCTGAGGACATAATCTTTTAGCTTCCTCTTTTGTCAGCGTAACAGTTGATCTACATTTTTTTCTCCATGCACTGGAAAAATATTTTACAGAATGTTTCTGTACCTTAGAGGTCAAGGCATTTATCTGAGACATGATGATCTGTCTTTCCTTCAAAATCTTAAATGCTTCTTAGAACATCGCCCTGAATACTGACAAAGTGTGGACAAGATAAAGGCAGGGACACACACACGTATGTGCACACACCCTTCAAATGCAAATAGTTTGCATTTGCAAACTCAACAAATGAGTGCCAAGAAATGTTACAAAATTTAAAAATAAATAAATTGTTCATAAATGGCTTATATAATGGTTTTTAATGAATACAGTGTTCCAATAAAATTTCTGACATATCTTAATTATTTATCGTTTTGATTTCATCTTTCTTACTGAACTACATACGCATTCTTCAAAAAAAGAAAAAACAAGAAAAAAAGCCCAAAACCCAAACCCTGAGCTTCATTTCCTGGGGCTGCAGTTGGAATACATTAAAACGACTTCAAAGTAAGTCATCAGGTAAGCAATAAAAGTACTGCAACATATCTACATTTCATGTTATTGTTATTAGTATTAAAAATGTGATAGTGCACTGTAGGTTATTCCTTACTCCAAGAATGTTTTCTTCAAGTTGACTCCAAGGCTACATTAATTATTTGTAGCTGTAAATCACTTAAGTCTAGTCCAGTAGCAGTCTCTTCCCATCATATACTCTACCTGCAAATTCGTATTTTATATTTAATAATAATTTATATTTAAAATTTTTTACTAGTGGATTCCTCTATATGGGGAATAAATTTATTGTAATCTTCTATTGCTTATTTTTATGAAAAATTGTAGATATACTCAAGCAAGGTCCCAGAGAACACTTGTTGAAATAACAATCAGTAAAGTCATAGCCTGCCTTTAGCTAAAAATCAGCTAAGAATCAGAGTATCATGCTGCTACTTTTATAAATATAATAGAGTTGTAAAACATGGAGAAACACCAGAAAAAAAAGTAATACTCCAAATGGCTGAGAAGAAAAGACAGTTAATGTTACATTAAACATATGTACATTAATATTTAGTAAAGTATATTTAAATAACACAAAGTAAAGGTACTATTTGTAAGCTTCTAGCAAGGCTTTTTTTCCTGTACCATTTGGGGCGTGGGGAGGATTTGTTAGTTTGTTTCACATCTTTTCTCATGTTTTTAAAATATGGCAGCTTTGCTCCCTCTTCTGGTTATACGCCTGCACCACGCCAGACTGTTAGAGCAGGCCCGCTATCAATCGGTTTCTTTGGAACATCTGGGAAAGGCAGCTCCCCCAAGTCACTTGTTTAGACAAGCACTCCGGGGTTATTTTGGCAGGACTGATTTAAAGGGGAATGAACAGCGCAGAGAACCTATGAGGGAGACGAAGACACCGTGCAAAGACACCACTGCTGTTTATGTAGATTCCTGAGGCACAAGTCACAGGAGACTGGGCAGCCAGTATCCTGGATAAGCCTTACTACACACTTGTCCTGCTTACATCCCTCTCCCGCAGCATCTATGCCTGGTCTACTGAAGACAAGACACTGGACTAGATGGATTTTTAGTCAGAGCTGGTAGGCTATCCTCATACTGCTGCAATAGGTAAACACAAGAAAAATCAAAATATCTCCAGAATTTAATGAATAATGAAACAAAACCACAAAAATTACAAGTAATGTCCAAAATAAACGTGGAGCAAAGTACAAGCTTCTGCTCTACACCTCTCTTCCACAGTGTCTCCTCAGTTTGCATTTCCATTCCCTGGGTGTCAGGGAACACTCTGTGCATGCAAGGAAATGTGAACAGCCTACAAATTCACTCTGCAGAATGCAGAAAGTAAGGTTTAGCTTGATATAGGGTTTGGGATTTTTTTTCTATGTTATTTTTATATTTATTGAAAAAGATGTAATCTTATAGCAAGTCTTCAAACATTTTCTAAGCAGAAAGATAATTTTTTACTATATGATTATACATCTCTCACAAACACAGGCAAAAAAGCTCTGCAAGCAATCACAGGTGCTCCACCCTTTTTAAATGCAGCTAAGATTGAAGCTTATGGTACAATTCTAAAATGTTAAAAAAATCATTCTGTTCACAAAAGGGGTCTGAAACTAAGTCAGTAGTTTTAAGCACTAATACCCACCAGTGAGGAAAATACAATAAACGGCTTACACAAAGATGAAAAATATAGATTTGTTTCTTCAGAAAGCTCTAGGTTTTTCTGAATGTCAATTACTACTTCATAGCATAAAAGTTTTCTTATTGCTCAAATTTACACACAAATTTACAAGCAAATTTTACATGCATTTTTACATGCAAATGCTGTCTGCACGAAAAGGCCCATTTTATTCTTCTGCATTACTTCTGAAATGTTAGATTAGTAACCAGACACACTGTGTTTGACTAGCAGACAAAATGACATCCCATTGTCACACACCAGTCTTAGAAATGCTTCGTGGTATTGTGATGTAGTTTTGAAAGATGCAAACTCAAATTTTTCATAAGTAAAATTGGAAGGTTTTTATAGACAAGTTAGTAGCTGGACTCTTTCTCATCTGTAATATCCCCCGGTAGTTTTAGAGCTAAATTTTTAAAATAGCTGCCTATAGCATAAAGAATTTTAACAGAATGTAGGTTCTTCAGTCTAGAGCATTTTATTGGTACTTTACTTTTACTGGTTTGTGTTGTTGTGTTGTGGGTTTTTTTAATTTCACTCTTTTCCCAGCATGCAAATTGCACTTACGTGTCTGCCTACAACTAGCACAACCTAACCAGGTCTATACTTTATTTAAACCTTACTTTGCTTGAACTAGAATTTAATTAAAATGCAGTATTTCTCTAGGTACTCATAACACATAGGAATATGTTGAGTATTTTCACAGCACATGTAAAACACATCCAGTATCACTTCTCATGCAAAATTCAGAAGCTGTTGTGGTCTCTTAGCAAAGTCTAGAGTCAGTGAGCCAGAGGAAGAGAAGGCACTTAGTAGACTCACAGCATTCATATTCAGTAGTTCAGGAAAAGTGTAGGCCCCATTTCCACAAATCCAAATGGTCTTAGATGGAAAAACTGCTCAGGTCAGCCATCAGGATGAGAGTGCCCTCTGGCCTGACAGGAACATGCTTGTTTTTCAAAAAAGTGTATTTGAACACTACTTCTGCAAGTCAGTTAAGCAGATCCATCTGTCATCACTTCTTTGACTGGAGTCCCTTTATTCTGCCTAGTTTGCCCTTCAGTCACCCAAATTCTTTAGATTGTGTCTAAACTGTGCAACAGTTTAGAATAATCTGAAATACAGCATAGTTTCAGTTCTATTCCTTCAGGCATCCAGACTGCTCACAGAGTGGTGGGACTCCCATGCATGCGGAAATCAGAGTGCACAGAAAGGGCAGGCCTCAGAGACTTGGGTCTTGTCTTGCTATAAACTCAAGACACCAATATGCTCCAGACACTTCTCAGTCTGGGAGATGAGAACTGGAAAGCATTCCTGATCCCAATATAGACAAAGCTATGGTGTAATCCTATAAAATATTCTAAAGAGTGAGGGAATATGAAACACTTAAAATTTTGCTTTGGTAACTACATCATATTCTATGCACCCTAAATTAAGACAGTAAAGGATTACCTGGATGCTTTTCTCACAAACTCAAATGATCAAAAGATGTCATACAAAATACATGAAAGAGAAATGCAAAAGACCTGAGGAAGACTGGAAAGCGATAACAGTTTTGGTAATAAATATTTGAAATTAATATTCGGCACTGATCATCCTTTTGGAGTATAAGAGCTCTGCAGAAGAAATTTCTAAAACCTAAAATGGGCTCCTTAGAGAACTTAATAAAAGTATGAAACCAACTATCTTAAATACAGGTTAGTAGTATTTAGTTGATTGTGCAACGTACATCTTTCAGGCTCTATAAGTGTATAAAATACTGGTTTTGTTGAAGGAGTGGAAGATGAACCAAGAACAAAAACTACTTTTGCCTGACTAAATCACTGTTTATTGTTTTGTCAGCTTTGTTAGATCAGTGGCAAAAGCCTCCAATCTTACTACGATTGCAATTTAGATCTTAAAACACTGAACTATCTGGTAAGTAGCATGGATTAGTTACAGCAGCACACTCCCAGTATTTGAATTCATTCAGGACTATGCTGGCACAGCCACCAGAGCAAGCGAGGTGACCCTGTGCACTGCTCTGACAAGCTGGTGACACGGCACCTTCTCTGCAAAGGCACACCATTCAGTCTTGTCTACACTTGATAATAAGAGACATTGAAAATCGTGTGGTTTTCCTTCCCAGACGATGAAATAGCACAGGCAAAACAGAATCCCTGCTCTCCTGATACCTGTGTTCCCTCCACTAAGTTGTTCTAGGGAACAGACAATTAGGAATGGTCCATAACCGTGTAACTGGGTCTATATCCCTTGCAGGCTCCTGGTAGAGATGGAACTGTAAGAGTGAATACCTAAATTATAATAAATCCAAGACACTACCTAGTTTATATTTCATTCACTGGCAGAAGACATGAATGACATAAAATCTAAATGTAGTAAGGTTTTAGAAGTACATGGAAAAGTAGTAACATATTTCTTCAAAATTATCAAAGCAATTTAGAAGCACGAACTTGAATAAAACTTCAAAGTAAGTGATGGTTGTTCATTGCAACTTTCTTGTTCTATTTTTTAGATAAGAAACCCAAATCTCCATGTTAACATTTCAGTGCTTTGAATTAAGCTTATTTCTACAGCATTTGAAAGAGAAGAGAACATCAAACATGATACAAACTAGACAATAGAAATTATTGCTAATAACATAAGCCTTTCTCTAGCAGTAGATGATAATTAAAATGGTCAATTTTTTCTAGTCACATTAAAACGTGAGAAGCTTGTGAAATATATATCCAAGAGATGTAAAAGAATATAGACCTGGTGAAAAGAGGAAGACAATGCAGGCAATTTTGCAGGTGTCTGCAAACTGTATTCGGCCTTTTAGGGCAAGGCAGACTGGGAATTCCAAAACAAGAAGAAATACAGAAACTACTCCTTAGCTCTCCATAGCCAATCTGATCAAACATCTGCCTAGTGTAAACTATATCTTCAGTAATACAGTTAGCTGTAAAAACATAAAAAATATGGAGTTTTTTATTCCAAAATTATTTTTAAACCACAGTTGAAAATAATTATATCCAAGAAGTAAAACAACACACTGAAATTGAACATATGTGAACTCACTAATTTTGAGCTAGTGAACTAAGCAACACACACACATGCAGCAAAAAAAAAAATTAAATTTCTCAAGCACTCACAATTCATAAGCAATATCATAATCAACTTGCCTTTTCGCCCATTAACAGGTGGGGTTTGATGTTTTTCCTCACAATCTTTACAACATTAAAAACAGACAATGATGATTAACAATTGGAACAGCTACTATGATGAACAATGTAACTACAAGCACACAGAAACGTGTTGCAAGCTATGTGAGCAAAACTCCATGCACTACACTTGAGTTACCACAAAACACACAGAGTGAAGAGCACACAGTACATGCACCACTGAACACCACAGAGACAGAACCATAACAAAAGCAATAAAAAAGTAAACTGTACTATAATAAAAAAACAGAAGGCAAAGATCTTAAAGGACACTTTGGATGCCTAAGAGAGAACTAAAATTAAAAAAAAAGTAAACCTGCTTTCCACCTCTGAAATCGTGAAATTACTCTAGCATCCAGAGTTTTGAACAAGTAATGGGTCCCGTCACAGTAATTATTCCTGACCTTTTTTCATAGAAGAAAATAGTAATCCATATTTTCTTCTCTTAAATAACAATGGGAAGACGATTCAGGGCACAGGATTCAGGCACTTACACTTTTAAGCAGCATTTAGCATTTTAGGCATACATTTGTATGCTAGTAATTTTTCCTACCAGCTAGTACTAAATGTGTTTCTTGATTAGCTCATTTTTTTTTTTTTTTTTTTGCACCATGCTTCCTCCACTTTTGGCAATTATTAACATTTAATTATGGAAGACAGAATGTAACCTATTAACAAGGCATGTAAACATAAATTTATGCATTTATGATTCTTCCTTTGAAAAAGAAACTGAACAATACAGAAATTATTGAAAAAAATCTTTATATCTCTGCATATCTTTGAACCTGTACTGGGTGTTTCCTGAAATTAGAAGTTAAAGTTTTATGTTTTAATCACATGGTATTTGAGCTGAACAAAGTATTTTCAACTGTTTGATTCGATCATGAGCTATCACTTATCATCACACTACCAACTGAACTGTCTTCCAAGCAGGATGAAGGACATTATACAAAATGGTCAAAGTATTTCCGTGTAATGTAGCTGCCTACTATTTTTGTCCAGAATCAGTCTGCTTACACAAACTAACGGGAAAAAAAAGTGTCATAATATAAAAAAAATTTACTTCCCTGCTTTTAAAAATTATTATTGCAAAGTAGACTGTACCACATCTAAGAAGTATCCACCCAGATATGCTAAGTCTGTTACTTGAGCATAGTGACAGAGTATTTTCATAAAAAAGAATAAAAAGAGTAAAATAGTTGGGCACTTTTTTTCACGTTGAATTATTTTAAGCATTCATAACTGGTAAATAAACTATACTACAATAAATTTGTTTGTCTTTCATAAAATGATATCAATATTCCCTGGATTTTTTATGTTTAATCTATTTACAAGCTGGCTGGTAAAGCTTCCCTATATACTCAGGGGAAAACATATCTAAAGGAGATAGGCGCTTGCAGTCAGACAGACCTGCCTCGACCTCTGCCTCCTGAACTCCAGTAGGCTTGTTTTCTTCATCTCCTGCTGCATTTGCATAAGCAAGGGATGAGAGGAGAGAAAAAAGCAAGACAAAAACATGCATGCTTTGTTACAAGCTGTTCAAATAAAAGATAAACATCAAACAAAAGACATCCACAATAACATACAAACCCTCAGTCTGTGGCAGAAATTTTTTTTTTAGTGAATCAAAGATCAAATAATTTGTAGTGGTATTTTTCATTTATATCTCTAGCTTACTCCAATGAGATCTTTCTGCAAGTA
The DNA here is from genome assembly GCA_013397725.1 of Rhagologus leucostigma. Lineage (NCBI taxonomy): Eukaryota > Metazoa > Chordata > Aves > Passeriformes > Rhagologus > Rhagologus leucostigma. Next base: position 1,189,214 of record VZTD01000437.1, on the reverse strand, counting down.
ACGATGCTCACATGCAGCCCTTAATGTTCTTTGTCACCAATTTACTAAATTTTTAAGCACTGGAAAGCAGACAATAAGTACCAAAGCAGAGAAAACAGAAAGATATTGGTAGATAATTAGTTTAAATCTTCTGCTTGGCTTTGCTTTAGTTTTTCTAGGAATAAAGTCCAAGCCTCCATTCTCAAACAGCATATTTAAAATTGTCTATAACTCATAAGCTAGTGGACATACTTGGTACCTTAAAAAGTGCTGAAGAAACAAAGCAAACGTTTTTTCAGCTTGGAAAAAAAAATCCTCAGTTTGCCAGATAATATGCTTTTTTACCCGAATTTCAGAGTAGTTAGAATGCAAAAAGAAAGACATTTTCCACTAGTATCTACAGTTGTCTAGAGCATATTTAAATACTAGAGAATACTGAAATAGCTGGGTACAACAGTGAAAGTGCCACTGATGATAAGAAACAAATATATCTTTAACGTCATTAATAAAGAACTACAACTTTCTTTTGTGACAAAGCTCATGAGGGTAACAACAGTAATAATACTGAAGAGTCTCAAACTGAATAACTGGTTTACCATAAGCCTGCTTTAATTTAAATGTCAGTTATTTATTAAACAGCTTTGATGTGACGCAATATAGTATAGTTTTTCAAGGTTCTGATTTAGGTTGCTTATCGATTTTTCCATGTTCTGTGTTCCCGGGATTCTTTCCAGTTCTCTCATTACTTTTATAAGTTTATATACAATTAAATAGCTCTTTGAATTACTTGACTTCAGGTTTAGTTAGCATGTAATAATAATTTTAAAACTACTTGTTCTAGGAGGTTATTGTTAATAGAGAAATTCAGGCTATAATCAAACCAGTGCAATGGAAACTAATCTGTGCTTAGATTTCTGCTCTACAGTTCCATGATAAAACCATGACATTTAATTCCAATTGAAATCACGACATTGAAAATTCCAATTAAAACATTCAGCAGGGATATCATCCATACAGTCAACCTTCTCTCATAGAAACAAATTTATAGAAGATGTGCCTAAGACTTTAAAAAATCATTTTTAGTGAATTGAATTTAAATGGTTTTGGCATGTTGGTACCCTGAAAGGTAAATGAACAATGGCTGTCATGAGGACAACTGTATGACTTCTGAATGATTTTCCTTTATGCCCTTTGTAGTCTCAGACCTAGACAGTAAGATCTTCAAATTTCATAAAGCTGTTTAATTTCTCCTTTTGCCAATATGAGAGAAAATTATAAACTTTGACTTCCCTTGAAAGGTCAGAATCTTTTAAGTAAGCACTTTAAACTCTGGGTTATAGGCAAAGTTTGTTCAAGATTTTCTGTGGAAATTGTACCAACGCAAATAAAATATTTTAATATTCTTCAAGGGCTGAGGATTCTGCTGCCTCTCAGGAAAGTGAACTAACCATCCACAATTAAAACCCAAAGGTGTATTTTTGCAAATTAGTAGGAATTAGTAGTTGAAATCAAAACCCCAAAGTAGATTCAGGAACTATCCTAAGGAAGCCTTGTTACTGATGTTAACTAACCTCTTCCATTTACTTTGCTGTCAAGCACACAAAATGCAATTACACTGTGCAAGTATGAAAGTTTCGAACATCACACAGCCAGTACCACAGAAATAGCCACACAAAAAAAGGGATGGGTGTAAAGCTCTGTACTTCCATTTTTTGGACTGCTGTGTTTGCCTAAGTCATCAAGTTCATAGCAAAGCTGAAGATAATCTAAGGTCTTATCCTATACTTTATACATGTGATCAATCATTTTTATAAAACCAAAGACCCATATGTCATATATTTTAAAAACCCTGCAAAATAATAGCTTATAGACTATGATAGAATCATGACCAGTCTTAATACTGGTCCTCTGCAATTGCATTATAAGCATCTTTCTCTATCTCCCATCAAACTAGGGTAGGGTTATGTAAAACACACAGTAAAATTCCTTTTCATTTTGCAAAACTGTATCTCATTTAAAGAAATTATGTTCTGAATGAGATAAAACCCCTTAAAATAAACAGCATGTACTTCTGTCAATAGTATCTGCGCTTTCCTAATCATCAGAATGTCTCTGTGGCTTCCATTCCAGACTGCATGAGTTGCAACAGCACAGTGTCACTGTGAATCTGGCCTTTTTAGAGATTTGAATATGTATCTGAGAGATATAAAAACTGACTAATGGTTGCTAGCTATCCCTGATTAAACCTAATCAAGTATTCCTGTTAATTCCATTCATATCTAATTTTACTCTGGAAAAAATTATCCACACCTGAAGTTAAGAGAGGTCAGTTAATCAGCATTAATGTCAGGCCTTAACAGGCTCTGAAATAACTTTCCCAAGACACAAGATTATTATGAGATCATATAATTAAAGTCTGTACCATAGAGCATAAATAGAAGGGCAAATCCTTACTGAGCTCTACTATTTGCTAAATATCTGAGCACTTCATTTCCAAATTTTAAGGTTTTATTACATTTATTTGGGTTAACATGATTTTCTAGTTTTTATGGTTGGGTGGATGGTTGGGGGATGGTTTTGTGGAAAGAAGAAAAGGCTATGATAATTTTTAAAAGGAAAAGTAATAATCTATATTAGGAAAAAATACTTTCTCTCTGATTAGTGATTAACAATGAACTGGAAGGGTGAATACTGAATACTTTCACTTTATGGTGTTCCATTCTAATTAGCATCAGGCAGTCAGTAATTTCATCCTTCTGCCAAGGCGTGTAAGAACAAAGAAATACATTATAACCATATATAAATTTAAAAAATCATGTTAACCCTTAAGAACTATAAATACTACTCTATTCACTTCTTGTCAGTAGCACAAAAAATACAGAACACTTAAGGATACATCAACATTTCAGCACTAAAACCAAGTTCGATTTAACAATACTTTCTACAAATGTTCATTTAAACAAGATATCTCTATCTCTAGCATAATTTAAAAGTATACAAACAAAAGTTCAGCTGAAAAAAAGGTCTTCTGGCATTTCAGTGGTGAAAATTTGTTAGGTGGTCCCAGACATGTTTTCAGAACTATTTTCTAACCACATAACATGAAAATATACTAAACTAATTATGTCTAAAGCAAAACTCAAACTGCCTAGATGCCAAGGTATAGCCTGGATAGATAAGCTAATGACATGCATTTCAGAAATACCCAGTCTTCTGAACAGGCAAATTTGATACTGAAAGCAACACAGCAGTGGCAACCTAAGGAATCAGCAAAAATATGACGACCATAAAAGGCTGTAAATGCAACATAAGTAAGGATATTGTATGTTCTACTGAGCATGTGGGACACTGATAAAAATATGTTTGGGTCAGTACACCACAGATAGGAATGGTCCTTCATAGCTACTCCCAGGTAGCTTTCTTAAAAGCAAACATCTTGGGCTATTTTGAAATAAAATATTCAAGAGGTACCTACGTGTCCTGGAGCAAAAACTCCCAACCACATAGCACAGTTCATGGAACTAAATCTAACCCAAATCAATATATTTTAATTCCTATCCTAATTTGGAAAGCAATTATCCAGAGGGTTGTGTTTTTCCCTGTAGATTCCTTCCCTTCCATTTCTAGTCACACAGCCATAAGCACACCATATTCTACATTCTAGTGAGTGCTGCCCTATAACAAAGAAATATCTCCAACAGCAAATTACTCTCTTCTTTCTACTTGAGTTATGGCATTTCCACTACATTTAAAGAAAAGGTACGCAGTTACAACCTTGTAAGAAATACAGATTATTCAAATGTATGCAAATGAAATGACACCACTGTAGGAGCCCGCAACAGATAAGTTCTTCCTTCTTTCTTTTTCTCTTTTACAAAGCTGAGATGACTTCCAACTCATCGATGTCTATAAGATATCTTCTACTAACTCTTCTCATCAGTTTGATTTTAACTTAATCTAGTCAACAATAAAATCCTTGATTTCAAAATACGGAAAGTTTAACCTTCACAGCACGTTTCCATGGAGTATAGAAACACCTCTCTCATTTGAGTCAAGTATGTGTTCTGCAAGAGCAGAAAGAACTACTCTGTGACAACATTTTTCGGTATGGTCATATAGCCTTCCCAACAACACACAAAAGTTTTGATTATCACTGGAGTTTAAAAAAGGGCATTGAAACCTACTCAAATATCTACAAAACTTTCAAGTTTACTTGATGCTGTATTTGTTAAATAATAACATAAACTCCTTCTATGATAGTCAGTATTTCCGATTCTATTAAATTTCAGGTTTTTTAACTGGTACTTCATTCGCCTAAAATAAATTTCCGTAAAACTCAATTCTCCACAGTAAAAAGACTGCTATTAATCTTAATTACTTTCTGTCACTGAACAAAGTTAGGTAACCTGCTGTTCTTGCAGTGCACTATCCTTTTTAAAGAAAATGATTACTCCCTTTAAAGAAAATTATTAGCAAATCCTAAAGAAGGACAGAAAAAGCCTCAAAGAAGAACTCTATTGGTATTAGAATACGACCTTAATTCATGACAGAAAATTACATAGAATGCTCTATAAAAGCTGTATCTATGGATTCTGTTTTTAAGAGTGTTTACCATCTTTATATGTGTTAATTCAATATAAAATGTCTCTAGTTACTGTATCTTGAGTCACTTATGATGCTTGTCTATCAGAATTGTCTTGATTGTCTATCAGAACATCAACATCTGTGGATCTGGAAATTTTCCATAACTCATATTTTCCAAAAGACTACTTTTTTTCAAAAGACAACGTAAAAGGAAAATATTACTCAGTTTTCGAGTAAAAACAGAGTTCCTCAAGTCCCAGCAGTACTTACCAGAGGAAACAATTCTAGCACTCCTATAAAAAATAATTATTTTATTGTATTTATTACATTTCTCTCTATAGAACCTATTGTAAATAATAAATAAGACTGCTACCCTCTCTAATCAAACACAGTAAAAATATGCAGTACTTCACAATTGCTGCTCTAAGGAGCTCACAGTCTAAATAGATATACTAAGCAAAGAGCAGGGAAGAGTGGTAAAACATAAAAGCATATACAGAACTGACAGCAAACATCATGTGATTAGATGTGATTATTTCCTGGAGTATCTAGACTGTATTTCAAATAAGCAATTCACAACACATAAGACGACAAAGAAATTAATATAATAGAATGATGATCTGAGAAAACAAGAGGTTTTTTTCATGAAGTTTTGTTTCCAAAATGAAAATAAATACTGTAAACATTGGAAATACTAAATTAAGAAGTCTGATGAGACAAACACAGTAATACTACATAAAGACCCTCAGTGGTATAACCAAGGACTGCAATTGATATCTTGTGGCTTGCTATTAAGTAAATTAAATGGTTTTAATACTATAAAATATAAGGAGATTTTATTTTAAGCAAAAATACTTTAACTTTTTGAAAGACTATCCTAATTCAATTAATTTTTGTTCCCATATTATTTGAAAATTACCTACTAATTCAGCAAACGTATAACACTGTAACATATTTGCAATAAAAACATTGTTCTGAGTAAATGTATGGCTAACATAAAACATGTCAAATAGCCTCCAATGCTTATATTTAAACATGTGCCTTAATACCTGCTAATCCTGGAAATGTACATACATAACAGCTGAAATGCTCTTATTTGCCATACGGTAAATCCTAGGTCTTTAAAAATGGGTGCATGTCTAGGTACTTTTCTAATGACAATTATATTTAGATAGTATTATTTATATTGTCTTTTTTTCATGTAGAATCCTGTAAAATTTATGAGCCACAGGTCTAAAAATTAAGACTAAATCATTATGACAATAATTCTGACTACGTCTGTGCAATCAAGTAACATCAATTGCAGTTGGGTTTGTTTTTCCCTACACAGCCTCTGAAAAAGGCTTTCAGGTGAAAAACAAGTCCTTCTTTATGTACAGACCTTCATAAGATTCTATCTCCTTGTCTCCATTGTCTACGGAAAGTCACAAAAGCAAAACAAACAAACAAAAACAAAAAAAAGGAACCAAAGTACAGGGGTTAAAAACAACAGAAGTTTTTTAAAATATACAATATACATGTTAAGAAGGATTAAAAAAATGAATGTATATGGCCATTTAGACTGATTTTGCATGGCACATCCAGTTACTAGAAATGGAAGGGTGAAAATGTATCTGCTATCAAAAATGCATTTATATACCTCTGTTTCTAAACATTTCAGAAAATGTCTCCATCACCCAGTGCTTTTAATAGACAATAAAGATAAGCACAATTACAGTACCAGTAAAACGTGAATCACGAAATATCTGACACTTCTTATTTTAAAGACTTTTACCTGTCTTCTTGCTCTTCCTGTTTCAAGATCCAGAGGTTTTATATTAGCAATCTGTAACACGCTCCATGTGAACCCACAAGTGATCAGCTAGGTTCCTGACTCCCAAAAGAGCCAGAATTTTGTCACTAGACAACTTGAAGTCAATGACAAAACACCTACTGAGTTCAAAAGGAACAGGGTCATGCTAATAGTCCACCTTGTTTCATGTGCATTATACTGCTGATTATTCATGTCAGCCAAGAGTATTGTAGATATAAAAACATAATAGAAGAACACACAGTACAAAATGCAATACCACTACCAAATTCTAATTCTGTACACCAAAACTCAAGAGATTTCAACTGTCATGGCAAAAGAAAATTGACAAATACAATCGACTTTCATGAGCAATTTGGTAGCATAACTGAGGATAAAACCATGCACTTACTTCTCTCCAACGTTCCCTTTGGTGGGAGCTGTGGTAACTGCCTGCCCCTTCGCCCTACTACTGGAGTACTTGACGGACTTGTCTGGACAGACCCCGTTCGAGGATGTGACCTATGAGACACATATCAAAACAAACCACAACCATTAAATGACAAATTCATTCCTAAATATCATCAAGAACTGATAACATGACTAAGTAGACTTTACGTCACTTGGGACCCTTGCAGTCCCAGAGGGAAACTATTATCTCTTTTCAGAAAAAGACCTGATTAAAAAGAGAAGTCTCTCCATTAAAAGGAAGCCAAACTAACGCTGAGGATGCTTCCATAAGCTGCTTCCATAAGATGCTTGTTCACAGACAAGCCAGAAAATGTGTTGTGTGCATATTCATGTGCATGTGGCTATAATAGCCACATACACATAAATTTGTTCACAAATCAAATTCAATTATCTTTACTCAGCTTGCATTTTTTTAAATTACCTTTGAGTTGCAATGAGATTACATGGATTTGTCTAAACAAAGTAATAAACTGAGGAAAGACACTGATATTTGATTCAATTCTCACTGGGGATTTGATGATACTAACTAACTTTCAGAAAACAGAAGAATGTATTCTGCAGTTCTAAAATAGAGGCTTTCCTGAACATGATCTAGACCAAAATGTGCTCATCTTTTTATTGTATTATGTTTGTTTAACCTAAGAATAATGTATAGAAATCCTCAAAATATCCATCAGGGGTACTCAAACAGGAACAATACAGACTATGGCACAGTAAAATGTAGTCAGAGAAAATGGTGGTTAAAATGATAAGTAATAGACAAAGTTAGTACAGTGCATCTAAAGAAACTTTTTTTTTAAAAAAAATAGTTTCATTTGATGTTATGATGGTTGTTCCATAAGCAAGACAGCAATGTCTGATGAACACAAATAATTTCTCATTCTGTAAGAGAAGAATATGATAGTTATGAGGTGCTTTATGTGGAAACCATCCAGGATTCCTGACAAATGAGAAATCATAAACTGTTAGCAAGCAATTTGCAATGGTAGCCACACCATTATATCCAGAGTAGAATATAAATAGTGTGTTCGCACTGAACGGGTTAGTATCTATTGCTGCTAGTGACCAGCTAAGGATGAGGCGATACCACTTAGCTACTGGGAAAATAAAATGGTGAGCTGGTGGGGCAGAAGGGGTTTAGTCTGATTGATTTGTCTGTTTCACCTCGGTAAGGCAGGTGAAGGAGGGGCAGATCTTCCAGTCATTAATGAAGGCATCGACCTGATGAGGTTTGAGTCAGGACGCTCTGTGGATCGGGAGCGGGAGTTGGTCCGCTCTAGCACAGGACGTTGTTCTGTTGATCTGGATCTTTGATATGGCTGTCTATCTGCTGCTTCACAATTCCTGTAATGTTAGTCAAAAAGCAGCTCAGTTGAACTTTGACTTTTCTATTAATTATAAAATATGCTGCATGATACTGGTTTGGAGCAAATCATTTTGTTATATACATTTTATGGGGAGTAAATTTTCTGCGATAACTTCTTGATAACATACAGTTTTTTTTACTTGCTCCATACTCTTGATAAATGGGCTGAAATGTTTCCAATGTCTCAGTAATGACTATCTATGCAATAGTCTGTTTCCTGACAATTTTTGGGTTAAAATACTGTTATTTTGTCAATTAATATATCAACCTGAGAATAAAAGAGTAGCCGACATAATACTAAGTCTCATTAAAGCTAAGGACTCATTAATTGTGCATTATTTCTCATATGAAAAGATTTTTGCAGATTTTTTACAGATTGCATTCTCTCTAGAGGTAGTACTCTTGTTTGTAGGCAGTCCGTATTCTAGATGTTATAATTACCATGTAGTACTGCTAACTGTTATTAGACTTGGGGATGTCTGTTATAATATAAGCTAGGCTACAGTGATAGATTCATATGTGGTGCTCAGACTGTAATCAGAGGAAAATCTATATCATTAGTACTTACACAGGTTCCAACAACTATAAAAAAATTGGTTTGTAATTAAAAATTCTTTTAACCCGCAGCCTACAGAACTGTACCAAAACAGCACTGGAAAAAGATATTGCTAGAGATGCAATGGGAAGAAATTAGATGGAATAAAAGAGAATTTCTTGATCAAGTAGTCACGTCTTCTACTATCTTAGGCAATTAATCAGGCCATTACTTTCAGAAATTAAAGAAAGCCCCACCTTTTTTCACAATGTACTTGGTCTGTTTTCAAGGAGTAATATTTGCTAGCAATATCCTCAGATACACTAAATCAAGGCAATTTAAGAAGTAAAATCCATGCCCTAATGGACCTATTTATTAAAATCACACTCCTCCCAGCTCTCCTTGAGTAACTGAGCAGATATAGAATACAAACGGGGAATGTGTACCCTTCAGGACTCTTCCTTGAGCGAAGTCATGCATTTTACAATGAAGTCAGTTAATACAAAGAGTGGCTCGATGGTGATTAAGGGTAACAAGAAGTCAAATTTTAATTAGTATCAAAAAAGAGAGAGAGATACCACAGCCTCATTATGAAGACTTTTACATTAGTAACAGCATTTTGTTTCTAAAGGCATTGAAAAAGAGTATAGTGGCTAACTTGGGTGAATGCTTTTATAAAACGTCCATTAAAAGCAATGTCTTTTCAGGCCTTCCATGAGGTCATAATTGGACTCCTAGAGCATATGAAGGAACTGCCACAGACAGATTCAGAATAATACCATACATCATGAACCGACATCTATAAGCTCCTAAAAAGCAAACACACCACAGCGAGACACATAAATGGTAATTATAAGCTGAGGCACTAAAAATTGTAGGAAAAGTACAATGAGCCTGGCACAAAACCACATCAAAATTACCTCACTTCTTCTTCTATCAGTTCTGTTTCTGAATGGGAAGCTTCATCAGCAAAAACATCCACTGTCTCGCTTCTTTTACATTGTTGACAGACAGAGAAACACAACCTTAGCTTTGATAGGAATGTTGTTTAGTTTAAGTAACTGTTTAAAAGAGGTTTCAGTGATATGGAAGGTGAGAAAAATGTCAGCCATCTGCATGATAGCAAGAAATGACCATAGAATACATTCTTTGACTACGGGAATAAATCCCGAGAAAAAGTATTCCTAAATTCAACAAAATTACAAAAAAGAATGATATCAGGTCTGGAAAACTCACCCTTATCTTGTTTATCCACATAATTAAGAGCCCACAGAGACTTTTTGGGTCTGTCAGCATTTCTCCTGTCAGTGAGTGGAGGACTGCTGGAGCAGCAGAGACTGGGCAATACGGTAAGGGTATCATTCCATATTCTATTTCTCTCTCCTTCCAACAGCCAGTAGGACATCCAGAGGACCAGGTGAGTAGCAACCACATGGTTCTCATAAAGACTTCATGAGAAGTAAAGGCTCCCACTTGTTACTCTTAAGGCCTCATTCTCTTTAGCTCTATAGGTATTAAAAGTAGTTTTTAATTAATTCTAAGTAGTGGATATTAGGAATCTGACCTGATTAGAAAGAGAGAGGCATTTTTACCATTAAGATCAATACTAACGGCTTAGTGGGCAGATTTTGTGTTCTGCAGAACATCACGGAGACAGTGTAGCTAACCACTATGCTAACAGATAAAGGCCTCAAAAATTTCATACTTAATAGCTAATACAAATATTCAGTTTGCTACAATCTGCAGCAGGCATTTACTTCAAATGGAAAAACAATCAGGAGTTCCCAGAAGTGAAGGAGAGGGTGCATTTTGGCAGTAAACCTTTGAAGTTTTGGCAATGCTGTTCTGTAGGCTAAAGGATTTGAGGACTAAGTTGAGTCCTGAGGTTAAACTGAGTTGACACCCTCAGGTTCCAGGCTACAGGCTGCAATCCTCTCAATAACCACTATGGCAAATGGAGGCTTTTTCAAGTGGACAGTCTTCCACTTGAAGGCTTCACCTTGTGGTTTTACATCATACACATATAAAGAGGAATTCAAAAAACAGTTTTACTACCTGGTCTTCATCCTCACTTATTCTTTTATCCTTTTAACAGTAAACACATGTACTACATGATCCCAGTCTCCAGAAATTGTCCGTTTTATAGAAAACTATCATTCCGATAAGCTGCTTGGGCAGTGAAACTCCTCGCTTACCACTGTATACAATCATGCATAAATATCAAAATCCAGCCATAATTATGAGAGGAAGTTAAATTAAAAATGGAAGTTTCTAACTTTTCAGCTATCATTCTTAAAGGCTTGTGCTTAAAAATTATCTTGATGAAACTTTCTTCTTTTCTCATTACAAATCGTATCATACGAATTACTTATTTTTAAAGAGGGAAATGTGGTAGTCTTAGTTAAACTATTTAACATTCATATAGTATTTTAATGTACACTAGCACTGTTTACCTTCGCTAACAGACTTTTCATTCTGAAAATACAGTTAATGAAATGTCAAATATTGATGTCCTCCATTTACTGCCCATTGTACCACCCTTCTACCTTTGCTAGAGAAGACAGGCATGGTAGATGGTTAATTTCCTTGTCAAAGTCTGCAAGACTTGTAAGCATAACTGTCCCCTACTCTGAGGAACAGGCACAGTAGTGTTTGCTTCTTAACCAAGCAAGCCAATCACTATGAGACTGTTCGAGCTCTCTGTAAGTCACTACATAGAAAGCTCTGTGAGTATTCAGTCCAACTTCTTATTCCAAACCCATCAAGTGTTAGAACTAGAATCTAATATTATTTAGGTACCACTGTAAACTCTAGTTGCTATAGTACCTAAGCAAAGGTGCTACCAATTTTTATTTTATATACTGATTTATCTCCATTTTCATATATATATATACTGCAAATTTCAAATGTGAACTCTTTCCCCAATGCAGAAAATAATAATTTCATATTTTTAATTTTTCACATCTGTTACTTTTCTTAATAAAAATAATTTTCAACAAATTATTATAGTCATTGATCTAAAGTTATCAATAGGGAGAAAACTTTATAAAATATTAACATTTTCCAACAGTAAGCAATTGTAACAGCTTACATAACAAACAGAACTTTTTTTTTTCCCAAAATGACTGAAAACAATTTATTTAAAAGATCATGTCAAATTCTTTTACTCTGTACAAACTATGAGATCATGCCAATCACCATTTTAGCATTAGGTTTTTCTTGTAACAAAAAACTGAAGAAATAAAAATATAAATGTTGTAGGATTACAGTACACTACGAATCAGCTCCTAGTGCATCTTCTTCATCTAGAAACACTGAACAGAACAATAAAAATACAACAATACACTTTCTAATTATTATAATTTCAAACTCCAGCTAATATACAATGCCAATACCTGTCAGTGTCTGTGGATGGCTGCTGGATTTCAATCCTTGGACATGTTATTCTTCTACTAGCTATAGGAATTTTGCTGTTTAGTCACAGACACAAGATCCTCTGTTAGCATAACATAGATAAGCATGTCTACAAACAAATCAGACTTCTAATACCAAGCAAACTTAAATTTGAGTCATAAATATTGCAGTGGAAAATGGGAAGGAGCAGTACACTGTCAAATATCTAGATAAACTGGTGACAGGACATCTCATCAAGTAACTCATCTATACTGATAAAGCAACTCGATATAAAATTATGTGCCCCTATAGTTTTTAAAAGACAGGAACATAAATCTTTAAGGTACTCTGGTTTAAAAGAAAAGTAAAGCAAGGTATTTTGGTTGCTGTAATATTCTATAATGTTTTTTATATATGTAACACACATACATAGATATACGCATACACACACATATATATACACACACACACATATATGCGTATATACATGCATCCACACACTGATATGATCTAGTCACATGCATATTACCCTGTGGTATATGTGATAACTACCAGTATATCTCCATGCCAGTGACAGGTATGATTAAACTGTAACATGCTAGTATCTGAACTACTCTACTAACTCAGCTAAGAAGACAAAGCAGAGAACTCTGCTATGATCCCAGGCATGTTGTGCTCCAAACTCCTATGTTCTGCTACAGCTACAGAAATTCAATTGCTTACAGCTTGCTTGAGTATCTGGACATGGCACTGCAGTCACTTTGGTGACTCTGTTGTCAACATATCTAATGCTAACACACGGCGTGGTACAATTATAAAAATGCTTAAGTAAAGCAAATATATCTATACCTGTTGAAATTTACTCTAGAAAATATGCATCACCATTGATATATCTGCTGAGGTATAGCAAAGTCCTGCTTTACATAGGGAGTTGGAGCAGACAGTTTTTTCAATGTTTTTTCCAACTCAAATTTATGATTCTGTGGATGCAGTTAGAGGTTTATAATAGCTGTTATAATCAAATATCAATAAAACCAATAAGTAATGTAAATCCTGGAACAAACAAATGATATGCATTTCATATCCTTTATATCTATAAAAAAAAATTTGTAAAGTGTTGTTACTTTATTGCTTTTGGTACTTGCAATGTACATTTTCAGTTATATAGCCAGTTGCCTTACCTAGTATCTTGTATTTTGCCAACTACTCCTAACTTTCAACATCTTTACCGCAGATCCTTAACTGACACATATAAAAGAAACATCCTGCAGGAATACACATCTCTGTGTTCATGAGATGACTCACTGAAGTTTATGATAAAGCTGATTAGGATTCAAAAGCTGGGAATTCAAAATTCTCAAAGATGAGAGCTGAAAATCCTCTCCTCTCCTTCACCCCAACTCAGTTTTATAACTGAATCTACTGCAGTGATTCTCTCCAGATAATAATCTAAACTTCCATTAAAGTACTGGCAATATTCCAAAATATACTTTCAGCTTTATATTATATTTCACAGTTTTTCCCATTTCAGATCACAATATTTCACCCACTCAACTTGAATGCTATATCATAATGTATGAGCAGAAACAGGAACATTCACGGGTTTTAATTAACATGTGTTCCATGACAAAAGTATAGTGGTATATAAGACAATGCATAGAAAATTTTGAGAGGGAAGCAATGAAAAGGAAAAATCTCCTAGTAGGGCTTGAATGTCCAAATGTAGTTCAGCAGAGCACCTAGACTATAGACTAATCAATCAAGGTAGTTTTAGGCTTAAAACTAAGCATGTAATTAAATATGCATTTTAAAGTGCAGAACTAAATGCAAAATATGAAAAGTACTTGGTACTTGGATTTTGTGGGATATTTTCCTCAGATCTTAAATATAACTTTATTTCTATATGGCACATATACATAGTTGGCTTTTTTTTTCTTCAGAGACATTTTTAAACACCAAAAATATGGTAGATATTTAAATAGTAAATGACCACAACCAGAGTTGTATCTATGCAGTTATTGTGTATACATACTGCAGCTATGTGTTTATCTTCTTAACTTCTGGCAACAGACCTGTAATTCTGACCTCTCTGACATCAAGAGTTTTGTCTCTTGATGAGACCAGGATTTCAATCAGATCATTCCAACAGGAGCAGGTATGTAAGACTTCATTATCTTTTAAGTTCTTAAATTATGAATGAGCAAAATAGCATTCACTTTCTGTTAAAGGCATTCTCTAAGTCCATTGATCTGTACGCAATCTGATCCATTTCAGTAGTCTTTATTCTATTAAAGTGTTTTCTATGCCTCATGGTTTGCTTAAAAGTTGTAACGGTTCACAACAAATGATTTTATCTTTTATTTCTTTTGCCAAATATTTTTGGAGCTAAATTTAAATGGAGAGAGAGAGTAGTAGCAAATAAGTTTGTTTTTCAAGTTAAAAATCTTTTTTTAGATATTTACCCCGATATTTACCTATATTAGCATGTATTCAGGACTAAAAGTAAGAAAAGAGAAGTAAGCCAGGACTATTTCATGCGACTATCAAAAGTAAAAGCTTTAGTTACACTAAGCACTTTTCAGCCTTCTTTAAATGCTGTTCATTTTCAGTATGCTTGTGCAGTTTCCAGGATGAAGTAATAAGTATGGCCCTTGCCGTGCGCTTAAAAATGAAGAGCCAGTGAACAGTGGAACTGTGGTTCAAAAAGCTAGAGAAGATATATGGTCTCAAGTCTCTGCAACTGCACCAATGTTTAGCCAAAAGACCCTCACAAATCCCTCCTCTCTAAAGAAGAGAGAAGCCCACATTAAAATACTGATGCATTAATTCTGGGTTTTATCAGGTTTTTCAAGTTTCAGTTTAACAGTCGCTTATGTTCTCTGTTCACATTCACAAAGCAAGAAAGTAAAAATAAAGAAAATTCTTGCAAGAGCAAGGAGAAAATGAGGGGGAAGCAGTAAACTCAACAAACTAAAAGCAAGGAAAATTTGTGCACTTTCTTGATCAAAAGCCAGCTACAACTGGGAAGAACTAAAGATTGTAAGGCACACAGCACTTTGCATGGGTTATGCATCAATCACAAAGAAAGATAGGTTAGACAGATAGAACTGGGATTATTTCCAAAAGTAAAAAAACATTAGGTCTCAAAGACACATTCCCCAACACTGCAAATGTAGGCAGGTATTATCAGTAAAAAAGCCCTTTTTCATTAAGGCAGCCCTGAACAGTGAGGACATGTTTTAAAAATAGTTAAAACATAACAAAGTTCTTTTTCTAGTCGTAACTGAATAAAACAATTTAATCTTAGAAAAAAGACTTGAACATAAGTGCCTTCATTCTGAGTCAAGAAAGAAAGACATCAAGAAAAATACATTTATAAGGATATAAATTTGGTACAATTATAAATGAACTCTTATTATAAAGATTCAAAATACTTTTTAGTTTTATCTTTAACACTACGCTCTTTACTCACCCGTATTTTTCAGCTGAACCATTGACTATATCATCTGCCCATGAACTTGCACCATTGTACCACCTTTACAATGCAGTTAAAATAAAGAAGTGTTATTTTAAAATTATGTGTTATTATTATTAGCACTCTAATTCATGTGACATGACCACTTCTCAACAAAATGGGAAGATTTCAAAATGTTTTCAAATAATTTTATACATTTCATATTTTCTTTCAGGTTTGAAGAAAACCAACTTCTTCAAAACCATACACCAAGAAGATTATAGGACTTTTTCCTGATACAGTTATTATATTTCACTTCTAGTCTTTTCAGCAGTTTAGCCATGAATTTCAGTTCCATAAAGACTAATTGATCCCTTATCTTTTTGTACATAAATGTCTTCATGTTTTCAATGGCTATTGAGTCAGTGGAATAATTAAAAAGTAATTCTGGAGATAAAACATTAACAAAAATAACATTATATGCATTAATAGTTTAAAATACTGTTTTTAACTTCAAATACATGACCTTTCCAATTGTAATCTTTTTTTTTTCTATTTGATGCAGTAGTTGGTTTCTCACAGCTATGTAAGAAGCAGAAAAAAATTCACTTCAATGATCAAACAATGAAAACGAATTAAATTTTATAGTGGTATTATTCTTGCAGGTACTGAATCGGGGCTGCCCAAGCATTTGCAGCATCACTTCAGCAAATCAGTTGAAGACAACATAAAACACATATAGAAGTATTTTATCGTAAGAAGAATCACTGAGAAAAGAAACAATGGGACAAAAAAAGCTGCTTTAAGAAATCAGGGAATAAAATGTTTATGTGCCATTACTTCAGTATAATAAAACTAGATACAAATCATCCACCATTTGGTTAAGGAGTCTCAACCAAATATCTGAAGTTTTGTACTTGTAGGATCTTGCTAGGATAAAGCCTTGGAACTCCCATGTTCTCACTGTTCAGTGATTTCTACATGACAGTGAGTGAGAAGATGGATTATCAGAAATAATCAAGGGATCACTATATTATCAATTTGGACAAAAATATTCCTTTACATGTAATATAATATTCTATGAAAATATTAGCCATAGGCTAAAGGACAAACTTTTTAGTGGCTTGAATACACTGATCCAAGAGTTTTCATTAATCTGTTTCTGGTAATCATAGTAGTATTTTTTGCTTGACTGCCTTTTCTCCAAATTTCTCATACTGCAGAACTTGAGGGTTTGCAATATGTTTACAAACTTAATAACCCCACATCTCCTGGTCATTACGTTGAGGGAAGACAGTATGGAGAGCAATATATGTAAATGTCAATCAGCTGCCCTTGTTTCTTCTATGTCCAATTGGATGGTACGCGGAATGGCTTTTTCTTTTTTTTTTTTTGGCATGGTTTATAGACAGATCAATGGCTGAATGAAAGTCACTTTAGTTTAATCTAATTAAGCTTTATATTAGATTTATATTTAATCCAATATAAATTAAAATACTGCTGGAGAATGACAGGTATATCTTTATGCTGTCCCTGATAATCCATATCCTCGAAACTGAAGCCAGTCTCTCCAGTTAATCAGTATTTTAAATAAGACTTTTTGCTAGAACTACTTTATTGTAGACACCATAAATACATAAATATGGATTCAAAATTTCAGTGCACTTTTTTTTTAAAACATGACTGTATTTATTCACAGTAATCAAATAAAAACAAAATTTCTTGCTATTAGTTAGGAAAACATCCCTGCTTTACCTCTTCCCATAGCACAGACATAAATCAGACATTCACTTAAAAATGGACAGAGAAATATAAAATATCTAATTGTAAAGAGAAAGAGGAACACTGATTTACTCCTTTCTTCAAATTTCCTTTTCTTTTGGCCTAGCTCTTTAAACATGAAAAGCTGTTATCAAATAACTATTTCCAGAGACACTCCAAAATTTTTCAGATTACATGTCAGATTCTAGTTATATTACGTTCACTGTGATACATTACACGCATAACAAAATTTAGGAAGAACAATAGCACTTTGGTTCCTAGCACAGCAGACACTCAAAATCAATTTGAAGGCTATTGGCTAGTCCTTTTTTAAGTCAATGTGAACAGTAACATGTTAAAAACTGAGCACCACCTTAAGGTACTCAGGTTATTGGAAGAATGAAATTGGCTCTAAATTGGCCTAGAATCAGTCCTAGAGACTGAAAAGGTTAGCCATTAGAATTATGGTGCAGTTAAGAGGAGAAAAAAACTTTAGTTGTACCTAAGCGCCTCTGTACTATTCAATTTTCCTCCCACACCTAATGAATAAAAAATTTTTCAAGTTAAGAATTATGCTTAAAAAAAATCCAAAGTCAAATTAATGGAGGGCTAAAAAGAAAAGGAGGTACTTAAAACTATGGAGATTAGTTGTTCTGTATTTAGAGAAATATGGCATAAAGTGCACTGTAAATTTAATTATCATTAGGCCAATTAGAATTTTAGACTATGCTTCATAAAAATTTATTACTCAACTCTATCTATTTTTACTATATAAATTAAAATACCTTTCAGGAGTATAGGCTGTGTCATCATAATATGAATTAGGCACTCTTCTCTCCTCCCTAGTCCTCCTGAATATGAAATAAATAGTACAGATATTTCAGACATTTTAGAGGGAGCTTTTTTCATTATGTATTCCCTTACTGTATTATGAAGATGAGATGAAGATAGAGCACTTTTATCTTCAATTCAGCAGTATACTCTGAACATATATTTTCACACATACATATATATATAAAATTTTAAACTTCTGCTTTCAAATTCTATTCAGAAATAATTAACAACATATTAAGAACACTTGATCAATGCACACATATTTCATAGAAAGAAAAAGTTACATTGACAGGAAACTAGTAGTTGAGCTACTGAGAAATTTCACCAAAAATAGGATGTGGATGTTAGAAAACTTCTTCCGGGTAAAACAAAAGTCAGGAAAAAAAAGGGAAGCAAAATCTAATTCCCTTAAGTCAAACAACAGAAATTCTGCCTGAAATAAGCCTCACATCCTACACAAAACATACACCACCCAGCTTTTATGGACTTACAAACACTAAACTCAAAGGCTAAGTGGAAAAAAGAAATAGCACATAGTGTGTTGTTCTTGCTGATTAAGCTGAGCTCTGAGGTAGGCAAGTTGAGAAAGAATGTCATACAGTGAGGTTTTCAGCATATTTTTATTTGGAACGAACTGCTAATATTTTTTTTTAAACATAAGGATAAGAACCTTGAGAACATTACTTTGTCATTGAGCACATGTGTGTCAGACAATTTAAAACGTGTGACTGTCAGATTATGAATTAGCCCATATAACTATAGGATTCTGAACTGGGAGATATAAATAAAAGCGTAAGTACAGCTCAACAAGTCCAGCCATGATGTCTTGTGCACATTCAGTGTGAGCAGCTGCAGCAGTGTGAACAGACACCAGCTGGTGCTACCATGCTGACTATAATATTCAAGAGTCAAGGAAACTTGGGGTGCAGTACTGAGCAGCAGGATGTTCTTGAGTAGACCTCAGGTCCTAAGGGCTCTGAAGTCACTGAAGATGCACAGATGCTTATTGCCTTTCTTAGGCATATGCTGGAATAAGTATCTTGTTAATGCTGCTGTTCCTTTCGGGAGGGAAAGAGCCGGATTTCTCCAAAAGGGCCGAGCTATCAGAAAGACAAAATGATGAATGTCATAACATCAGAATGACCTCAGAAATTAAGGTTTTTGATAATTTAAATGTGTCCTTGAACTAATGAACTAAAGTCTATCATATCTGATAAACAGTAACTGAAACAAACTTCAGCAGAGAAAAGATGTAAGAGAACCAAGTAGTCACTCTGGGGGGGAAAAAAAAGGAAAAAAATGTTAGAAGAGACCACAAGAGTTAATGGTCTGGCTGTGAATGACTACAAGATAAGCAATGAAAGGAGCCATGAATAACAAAAGGCAAGTAATTTTGGCTAATATATCTCTATGATATATGTGCCTGCAGGACACGGACCCTGGTGGATTCAGAGTGATGAAAGATAAAAAACTCTATGTCCCAGATGAGAGACTCTTTCCTGAATGCTGGACTGTACAGAACAATATTTGCTATTTTGATGAATAGTGGAAACTGGAAAGTTGTTTCATATGCTTAATAAAGTCAAAGTAAAACACAGGAAGAGATGTAGTTGCTTGATATCAACAAGAGATTGATTAAGAAGGTGGAACAAAGAAGACAGGAATAATACCTTGGCCTACAAAATAATGTATTTTAAAGTAAGCATTGAACTGGGGAAAAGAGTAAAGATAAAAGAGAAATATTGTTTAAAAAGTAATTTTTAATATATTTACAATAAAAATGAGGAATAGAAAATTACTTAGCGTTTTTCATTGTGTAAGGAGAAACTGGATAACAATTATGCTATAAACTGTCCTAAAATTGCTGTTAGAATGCAGACAGACAAAAAGAATGAAAAACTAGGAACTATGATTGTGGCTGTGAGGTACTCAGGGGAGTATATATCTGGTAAGATGACTCAAGTAACTTGAACACTAATGTTGCCCACAGGCAGCCTGGATTCAAGAGGATCATAGAATCCAGGATCAGTTTCTAGGTCCAAGGAATCTCAAGATACTGTTCTAACAGTGAGCTAGAAATATTCCACTTCATGTCAGATTTTCATTTCTGATCTCAGGCGGAATTAGCTTTAATAGCCTTCTGTTCCATAAAGCCCTGGAAAAGATTTTCTCACTGCTTAAATCCCAGCTTTTTCATCTTTATGAAATACTGTAACTTTTGTCCTTTATTTTCATTGATTTTACTTTATTTTTGAGAGATTAGTTTCAGAAACAAAGATTGAGATTTACAAGTCAAGAACCTCAAAGTAAGACAATTTGAGAACAGCTCCAACTTTCACTAATATCCAAACAGACAGACATAAACAGTAATCTGAAATAGGTTCAGATAGCGCAAATCAGAGTATATATCTAAGGCAAAAAAAAAAAAAAAAAAATTAATCATTGAAATAGCATACAAATGAGCACATTTCATCATGCATTTTAAGAAAATAAACCAAGAATCCCTCTCCTTATCGAAGTTTATACATGTGGACAGACCTATTCATACACTTACTTTATATTAGGTTTCATGTAAAACAGCATCATTTCAAAACAAATGTTTGACTGAGTTCTAAATGTTATAATGTCTAATATACTATAGCTTCAGGGAATTTTGAAAAAGCTATATTTCTTCGGAAACATTTTTCGGATCCTTCTTTGTTTCTGCATCCAAAAGTAATTTTACATTTACTTAAAAATGTGGTGACATACGATGTGAATCCAGAGCGAATATTAATGAACTTCTCAGAAGGACTCATATCCAGAGGGAAGCCACAAAGTTAATATATCAAGAGTTCTTTACTTCTTGCTTTGGAAATTTTTACATGGCCCCTTTTGTAAAGCAATACCTATATCAACCATTGTATCTGATCCGAAGCCACCACTTCCTTTTTATTGGATCACAGTTTTTAGGCTGATATTCTTATTTCTATTTACACACAACGATGTAAACTTTTTCCTGTTGGCAATACTTCTGAAAATATCTTAATTACAGTACTAGACCAGCATCCCTTAAAAGCCACTGTATTTCAAGTGGCAAATTATTTCACAGAAATTGCTATGGGCTCAAATTCTCTCTCCATATATTTCATGTATAAATAGGAACTACGATGTTCTGCAATCACACACAGGTATGAATATATACAAGTATTCCTGAATTACGGAATATGCAGTATACAAATATATATAATGTAAGCTTACATAAGCATACACTTTTACTTTTCACACTATTTTTCAGTTAAGCAAAGTATAAGACTTCAGAAAGACATTCTTTCTGTGTACTTTAAAGTAAATAGGCTTTTCCTTGTTATTTCAAAGAGAATAATAAATGCTATAAGCACTCTGGAAAATTCCAGCAAAAATAAAGGTTATAAAAGACACAGACATATAATATCCATATAACCTATTTTAAAACTGGCTTTCTGTAAAGCTATTCAGCACGTCTTGGGATTTACCCATAGCCCTGAGTAGTCAGTTTTAGATGCATACATACCCAGAGTATTATAAAACATATTTACTGTATGTGTTTATCTCTTAAAACATAGATCACATCCTCAGTTTGGAAATCAAACATGGCACTGTCAGTGTGGCAGAGCTAATGACATACTCCACATCAATTATACCTCTCGAGATCATAGTAAGCACCCTCAGAATAGGTACGGCACATCTTACGGGAGCGGAGTAATCTGATTGCATCTTCACAAAACAGAGGATACATTGTGTGATCCTGGCTGCCAAAACATAATGGGTGAACACAATGAAAAGCAACAAAAAGATGAAACAAGGACAAAACAACATGAAAAGCAAGCCATGTCAGCAACATAACAAAACACTGGAACAAAACATGACTGAAACTTTGGTGAACTTTGCAAAACTACTTTTAAAAATTAAAGTATATTGGCTCGCAGCTATAAGAGCTGCAAGACTACAGAAAGGTATCACTCTCCAGTTTTATCGTAACCTTTAACACACATACTCATATATGATTTTCTGAATATTAAAATCACAGTATTAAGAAGTATTAGTGTTTGCTGATTTAAATTATTTTCTTTATATACTCTCTAAAAGACATTAAAGTGATGTAAATAAAGCATCATCTTTGTGTACCCTCAATTATAGACTATTGGCAGTAAAAAAATATTCAAGTGAAACACAGGAAGAATTACCTGGTGTTTGTGTGCACACTATATTAACAAATCTAATGATGATACTAGCTAAAATTCTAAGTTTTCTACCACTATACATAGACAAATAAAAGCAGAAGTGGACATGTAGGTACATAGAAGTACATGCATTATCCACACATAGTCACACAGAGGAAAACATATACCTGACATCCCTGTAATGGTGATCTGTGGACTGGGTGTACCGGGAACGAGGTAAAGTAACATAATGACTGATGTGATGGCAGAAAGAAAAATACAGATATGAGACAATAAGATGGAGAAGGAATGATACACACCACAAAACAGAAAACATTATAATCTGACAATACAGGAGCTACAAAACACTGTTTAAGAGCACTGGACTTATTAACAATAATATGATATATGGTTCTAAAGATAAAATTATCTAGATGATTCACATATTTATTCTGAGAAGCCAGTGGGAGATTATGGATCACGAAGATAGCTAAAATTTGGGATTTTCTACAGTATTTCAGTTAGGAAGAAAAGATGCATAAATCTCTGAAAGCAGCTCAAGAAGCCAGGTTGCCTGTTTGAAGGCAGTTATAACTTTAGTAGGAATAATATCTTCGAAAGAGGTTTACCTAGTCTGTCTTGAAGGCTACCGCCATTTGGAAATCTGTCCCCACATAGCTCCAGAGCTTTCCCATTTCTAAGTGTAAGTTCTCCTAATACTGATCATATTGTGATAAACGGTGAATTTAGATTAAAGCGTTTCATTATTCAAATAAATCATGAAGAGAAATAACATCAGTACCAGAATATGCCAAAAAAACTCAAATGCAGTTCAAAATAATAAAACTAAGTTATTTATATTTTGTTTGTATTTTGAAACAATGTCAAAATTTATACATTTTAAATATATTTTTTACAACACTAGATATTCTCCAATTATCAAAAATAGAAGAAAGTTATTTTACTTTTAATATAAATATATGCACACAGTACAGGGAAAAGGGTTTGGAAAAGAGAGGGGTTTACCGTTAACAAGGAAAGTCTAATCCCAACAGTCCACATTGGAAGTGTAAACTGACTTCACAAGAAACATGGAAAATCTCATCCTCCATTTTTATTTCTCGTATGTTAATTTGCTTATAATTAATTATTTTCCAGGAATCAAACACATTGTTACAAGTAGGTATATTACCTACACTTCTTATATTTGCCTCTTTTGCATGAGGATAAAATGTGCCACCACCCACATAAAAATATTCCTTATATTAGGTCAATTATGTATAGTAAAAGAGGTCTTTGTGTTCACTTCTTGTCAAATAAATGCAAAAGAAGAGTCGCCACTAAAAAAACAAACTTCAATCCCTGATTATGGAATTTAAACTTTGCAGTTTGTTGCAAGAATGAGGAGCTGTACACAATTCAACACGGCTCAATTTGACGTGGTACAGTGAAAATTTGAAGAAGGGCTAATAATTATTAAAATAGTCATAGAGTTTACACTGCAAGCTGCAAAAAACTATTAGCACTTTCAAATTAATGCAAAGACCTAAGTGCCTAAGTATCAAAAGCAGTCTACCCATAACAGCCTGTCACTCAGCATGCTGCCAAGAAACATCAAAAAAAAATTCACCCCGTTCTTAAAATTTTCTTTAGAATACATACACACCCACAGGAAGAACAATCAAATAAAAATGTAGGAGTCTACCCCTCAGCAGTTAAATGTATGATGATGGCAAACAATTGCATACCAGCTTATTCTCTTCACTACATGGTGACATTCCCAGGCTACGTCCACATGAATATGGCTTTAAATGATTCAGATGCAACCCTGGAATTAACACCTCAAAACTCTTGCTCTAGTATTAATAAGCAATTAAAAGTTTCCAGCCAGTAGATGACATTTTAATTTTAACAATTCACTTTGCCTTTTATCTTTCATGTGAACTGCTGACAAGTTTTCCTGGTAGTCTTTGAAAAATATATGACATCAGTAAATACAATATATTTAACCATTATTTAAAAACTGAAGTCTTAAACAAAACTAGGACTTCAGGCAGAACATATGTTGGAGAACATGAATTTCACGGAGATGCACATGCTCTTTGCAAGTAGATTACTTACTGTCCATAAGAAGGAACACCCCAAACTGTTCAATTCACTTATTTGTATGTGAATGAAACACCATCAGTTCGTGTTCTGCTTAGGATTTCAGTCCTAACAACTTTTCATATCTCCACCAAACTATGTTAATTGCCCTACCTCTGGTATCAAGTTTTGTTATAATACTTCTAGAAATTCAGAACTCTAGTGTTCTCACCAAATTCTGGGAATTTTTCTTGGGAATGTCTGGCAGGCAGTTCAACCTTTTCCCTTTTTTCTTTTTTTAAAATTCAATTCAGGATTTCAGAATCAGAGTAAGGTGGCATTTAGATATAACCACTTATACAATTTGATATGCAGTAACTTTTAATAAGTTTAAAATAAGCTTCCTCATCACCCAGAAATTTGCATATCTTCATATAGAAGTGGGGTAAGCTTGAGTTTATAGTTGACCTGACCCTCTAGAATTACTGGCTATTCATACTTTTCCTTTTTTTTTCAAAGCCCATGCTAACCATGCTGTCTAATTCTTAATAGAATCATAGAATCACTATCAAAGATCATCACATCCAAACTTTGACCAAATACCACAATGCTCACTAAAATATTTTGTAAAGTCCCACTTCTACTCATTTTTTGGACACTTTCAGGGATGGTGACTCAACTATTTCCCTGGGGAGTGTGTTCAAATGCATAGACTCTACTCTCTTTCAGTGAAGAAATATTTCCTAATACCCAACCTGAACCTCCCCTGGGGCATCTTGAGGCCATTTGCCCTTGTCCTGTTGCTGGTTTCCTGAGAGAAGAGGCCAACTCCCACCTGGATACAACCTCCTTTCAGGTAGTTGAAGATAATAGATAATAACTTACTATAAAATATTCTAACAAGTGCAACATAAAAAATTAGAAGATTATGTCTGAATCAATTTAGAAGTGAAAACACAGTTCTGTCCTTGAATCAACGCAGTAATTTACCAGAGTAAAAAGCATTAATCATAAATCAAGAATATACAACCTAACAATGTTTGTGCATTTCCATAAAATCTCTATATTACAATAATAATTACAGAGATACTATTCATGTAAGCAAGTGTCTGTCTGAAAATGGTTTCTATTGAAGCACAGTAATATTTTCCATAAACATGCATGGTTAGTCAAAAAGAAAGGAAAGTCCATAACACATCTGTATGAGAGAATGACTGATATCACATGGGTCAAAGGACGCACAGTGTGAAGCAGCACATTTTCCTGTGCTTTGTGTATTTCAACACGCTGAGCAAAATGCTTAAATGCCATCTTTCTTCTGAGCATCCAGCCCATACCACACTAGTTTTTTTTTATTATTAAATATATTACTATACATTTTTTATGTATTTAGGTTAAAATAAAGTCTTTATGGTTTTATAAATATGTTAGCAATACCAAAAATGCCTATGACTTATTTTCAATGTCCAAAAGTGAAACATACACCACATTATTTGGCTAATATCCAGTATAAACCATTTAAAACCATAAAGTAAATGTATCATAATGTAGTAAAAACATTAAGCTTCGCATTGCCTAAGTGCAAAAGAACTCAAATAATGTTCCAGATCTCCATCTAAAATAAATACATCATTTGAACTGTTAATGAAAATCATGACCCCATATGCACATATACATGGGAATGCTCAGAAGATGATGGAGACATGGACAAAATTTAGATACGTCAGATTTTTAATATGACAAAAGAACTCCAGGATACCTTTTTTTGTGCAAACTTGCTTTAGACTTATAGCCTTTTATCACACATTCCTTACTTCCTACATTATACTAGTCCATGGCAGAAGTATGGTAAATGACGGTATGGCAAAATGAACATAACAACCTGCATCCTCATAGATTTATGAAACATTAAGTATTTTGCTACAGATAGAATAGACAGAAAATTTGCAGCAACAACTCATTTTACTTATATTAAAATAATGAAGTTAGTCTAATTAGGCAGCAATTACAGGTTTTGCAATATGATCATTACTATACACACACATACCCATCCCCTTCCACACTGTATTAGGTGAAAAGAGATTTCCACTGTTCTGACAAGAAGATTCAAGATAGGTAAACAGGATAACTTTCTTTTTTTAAAGTGAACAGAAAATTACTTAAAATTTTTCTGATAGTGCTCACTTATTTGTCCATTTTCTTACACACTCATAAAAATTCAGTGAACGACTAGGGTAAGAAAACAGAAATCAGTGATTCAGCAACTGATTAGATTGCCTAACTGTAAGTACTTAGAATCCAGGAACAGGCTTAACATACCAGAAGAGTCTTAGAAGAACACTTTTAAACACTCACACATAAAGTGCCTCACTTGAGCCTCATGGAATACCTTTCTGTTCTTCCTATGCAAGGGGAGTTTAACCTGTTCTCTACTGCTTGGGATACTTTATTTAATAGTAAAGAAGACGCATTTAGGAGATAATTTATTCCTTTTAATTTTCTCTCTCTGTGACCAGGTCCAAAAATGTGATTGACATTCCAGCTTCCCTCCTAGAGCAGGCAGTAGACTCCCAAGGGTTTCTGTGGAAAGGCTGAAGTAATGGAATATTATTACATCCTTATGCTTGTTGGGATATGCGTAAATAATTCTGAGTGCAAAACAAGACTTTGTGTTCCTTTCTGCTAGAGCCTGTATGAATGAAACTCAGTTGAAGCAAGAAATTTCTCTCATCCTATCACTGTTTATCTATTCCCATATTCAGCTTTTTCCAGTGTATTATCTGATTGCAATTAAAGTAATATATTGTATCATTGCCAATAGTATTATCCCCTATTTTTGGTAACACTCTTTTACATTTTTTCAGCTGAAATAGCAAATTAAATGTATGACAAGTATAAAATTATTTAAATTTATAAAAAATACATATAATTTTTTACCAGTATGAATTTGCCTTTAACCAAATACTCCCCAATTTCTCAAGTTACAATTTCTGAAAAACTAGCAATGTGATAAAATAGAAATTAGCTTAATTAGACTGCAAAGTAAGAAGCAGGTCATCCTTTGGGTCAATCAGTTGGAAATTTAGGGGGGAAAGAGCCACTGAAAGTGGTAGAAAAGAGAAAGCTGCCGTATGAAGTTTAGGGAAAGTACTGTGGGAAGGAACAAAGTAAAAAATTGTGCTTGGGATCAAATTGGCTATGAGCCAATTGAGCACAGAATTGCTCAAGGGAAAAGGAGCTGGGAACTGGTAAAATGATGTGGGTTCAGAGAAAAGGTGGGCTATACTTCCTATGAGCAGCTTACTCATCTCAACAATGGAAAGCAACTACTACAACTAGTTACTTTTTCCAGAGTCCAGTTATATCATGCTAAAAGATAATATTCTTATCTGAATAAAGCAGAATGTTGTGGTAGAATGTTTTCCATGCTGCTTCATAAACACCTGGCATATCACACCAACAAACTATGTGAATAAAATGTGAAGTCAAGCTCTTAACTCCTAGAAAATGTCAAATGCCATTCAAGAATAAAGCACCGATTATGTAATTTCCCCTGCTACATTTCATAGAAAATATTAATAGAATAGTTTTATTTAATAGTTTGGATTTTTTAAAGAAAAAAACAGATTTTCTTTACTTATAAACATCAACAAATTTTTCACCACTAATGGTATGGATGGTTTTTTTTTACATCAATTCTATAGAAATTTCTGCTAATCTCCTGGGATAGATGAAATCCTGGAAATGTTCCAACTGATAGTAACTGACAATTTGAAGACTTTAGTTGTGAAACAATAGCAATTATCAGCAGAGAATTTTTGAGCTGACACATATTCAATCAAGATGACTTTCAATAAGAAAACCAGTATCAAATTATCACAGCACTCCCCATACTGCGTTTTAAATCATTGCTCCAGAGGTGTAACACTGAAGTCTTTTATCAGAATTGCATTATTTTTAACACANTTTTTGGTGCATTTTATTATGAGGAATATATCTATGACTCTTGGTGGTGGTGGTTTTTTTTCTTAAATTTGGCTCAAAGGTTCTTCTTTGCCATCTTCCTACTCTGACATCTCTGTTGGAGATAATCATCCTTCAGCAGACTCATGGAGGCACCAGGTGGGTGGTGCAGATAATTGTGCAATTAAACAGTGATTTGAAAGGAGAAGAAGAACTTAAAGGAACACTGCAATTATTGAGATTCAAACTAATGCAAACATTTTATAACATACCTATAAGCAAATTTTTATCAATGCACTTCTTTTACTTTACTTGGTGTTTGAAGAAGCAAAGAAGCGGTGACATTACATACCCCCATGTGGGTGCATAGCCACAGGATACACTCAATTGAAACCTGAAAATATTATCCTAAAATTTCCAAATAAAGCATCAGAAACCCCTTATGCTTTACAATATCTTTGTATTTTAATTTACATTTAAATGATTTTACAGTAAAATATTAACTAAATAATTAATAAATTACTACCTAATTACATATTATTCAGCTGTGTATTTAATAAAGACTGTGAAAAAAAAATCTGTTCTTTTCAGTGTTTTAATATGGCAAAATGTATCCAAAAAAATCTTTTCCTAGTTTCCTAGTTTGACCTAATCTGGTACCTACAAAATAACAGTATTGGATTAGGAGCCTGCTGCCCATAGATAAAGCAACTGCATGGTTTAAGATGACATCCAGAAATGTAAAATTTATGTTGCTCTTGCCCAAGTTTAACTTTGTGTCAAAGAATAGAAGCATGTATTTACACTGTGTTTTAGGTAACATGTAACAGATTCATTGTAGTGAATTATTTTGGTCTTCACTGATTTGATTATAGCAAACGGAATTTTTTGGCATGTCAACATTTGGTATTTGGTATTTCAACATTTACTTTGTGTTAAAAAAATCCAAACCACATGTTTTCAACAGCATGAAAAAAACAGTGTGTACTCAAATATGCGAATTAAATCTCCTCTCAGTAACAGTGGTGTGATAGCCCTGCTAGTCCCAGCACATCCAGATAACATCTTTGAAGTGATCTTAAAATAATGGAGAATATTTCTCTAAGTAACCATGCTTATGACTACTCGATTAGTTTAACAACACAGATAGCAACTTTTCTTCTTTCACGTGGAAAGTGTGCAATAGTTTTGATGAATGGATAGCAGATAACTTCCCTTTTCTCTTGCTTTCCTGTAAGTGCCTCTTAGAAAAATATTCATACTTTAGGAGCTTTCTCGTACATTTCTCCTGCAAGACTGTTTGAGTTAGGCATTCTCAGAACGCTCTGGCTTAACGTATGTATGCTAAATTCACCATTAGCAATGCTATGCCTCAGGGAGAATCCACCTAGGATATAGAATATAGTTAAATTAAGAGTTGTTAGATAGTATCTAAATTTGTTGAAGTTGTGGGCCTGAGTACAATTTTCTCACACTATCTTGGTGTTTGTTGTTAACTGCTGATATATCTTTCAGAAGGAAACACACAGATATAGTTTGGTGGTTTTGTTGTTTGTTGGTGGTGTTTTTTTGGAACTATGCTAAGATTCTCACATTTTTCCTCTAATTCACGTAATTATATTGATTGTTTAAATATGAAACTCTGAGGTTAAATCCAACTGTTTCTAAAATTTTCTCAATAGTTTCTATAGTTTGATTAGTTTCAGTTTCTCAAGTGAGGTAAAATCCAGCCTTAGAAAATTTATTAAAACCTGTCAAACTGACATTTACAAGGTTATCCCATTACAGATAAACGTTATCATGGAACTTGGGTCCATATTAGGTCATAAGCATTCATATTCCTTTACATTACAAATTTAGGTTATTTCATAAGATTGTGACTATCCACAAAATATCTCACATTTTGACAACAATTAACTAGTAGACCTATATTAAATATACAGGTAAGAAATTAACATGATTTCTCACTTTGAGTTAGCAGTGTACACAGTAAAATTTGACACTTTTGATAATACAGCAACAGATACAAATTTAAACTGCAAATTTACCCTTACATTATACAAAAATAAGTATATGATATAGCTATATTTGGCATATTTAAGGATTTGGTGTTTGAAATTAAAATTATTTCAAATTAAATTTTTAAAAAATGTGTCTTTCAGGGGCTTTAAAATTAATTTTATTTTCTATTCTAACTGTGCATTCAAGTTTGAAGGAATGTTTACATTGCCATTAGACTTGAGGTCATTAGGCTTTTTGTACGTGGTTGCAACTAACTCTCAGTTCCATATATCTAAGAGAACTTAATCCTGAATTATCTATAAAAGGAAGGAAAGAATTTTCTTACTCATATTCTCAGTTATACTTTAACTTAGCAACTGAGCATATCTATCAGATGGTACTGTTTCTAAATCCCCTTTTTGCAATGAGATTCAAAGGATAAATGGACCACGGAAACAAGAAACCATCAGAGCTGTGGGAAGGAAAAATGGGATTTGTTTTCAGAGCCAAGTGTGGATAACATGTACAGAGATTACAAACCTATACAAAAATTCAGTTTTTCAACTTCTCCCAACTGCCTGCAGTTCGAGCAGTTTTCAGGAGCAACACCATTAAAGAGCTACTTTAGTGATACCATTGGGTTTTTATTATATAGCAGAGACAGTATCACAAATATTCATTAAAAAAATTGAAGTCTAATAATCTTTCCATTCATAAAATCACTGTCAAACAATGAATATAAAACATGATAAATATTTGGGAAGAGTTTTTCCTGTTCTCTCCAGTATTGCCTAAAACAAATATGTTTCAGAGATGTTGCAATAGAGGCATAACTAGTCACCAATTTGATTACATAGGCAACCACTCACCATGTGCAAAGAGAATTTCTCTGTGTGTTTTGGAAAATACAGACAACATATAAAACTGTGTTCAGAGATTCAGAGCACACCTATCGAGCAAATACCTATTAATCTAGAATGCCCGGGAAAATTCAATAATATCATCACCAACAACCTTCTGACACTGTTTTTCTGACATATTCTAAAAAACATAATTATTTTTCTCTAAATCAAGTCAGTCCAGCAGGGATTATTTGATTGAAATGATGGAAAACATCGTGGTACAGTACTTCAAGCAACCTTTTACAGCTATAAATTTATCTGGGAAGCAACAAATGAACTTGCACAGTGAAAAGAGGCAGTACCATTCCATAAGGCATATACAGGCTCTAAGGACAAGTTTAGGTCCTATTTCAAGGATGAATGGTCTAAAAATCAACATAACATTATATCCCAAAAGCATTCTGTAACCTTTTAAGGAAACAGCTCAGAATCTTCACGTTACTGCCTTCTGTACGAAAATCAGATATTCTAATGAACCAAGTGAATAGCTTTTTTTTTCCATAACTTAAACAGAAATATTAAATAGTTTCATGCAAAAAATAGGTTGACTTACGATCTACCATACTTGTGACTAATACAGTTACTATTCTGATGAGAAACACTTGACTGTTTTGTAACTAGCTTTATTTTTGCCCATTTGACTTTTTTATTCACCAAATTAAATTATAAGTCACTTTGAATAGATTTGGGTTTTAATTCATTTTAATACTTTTTTTGTAACTGGTCTCATTGGGAACATTTAAATTTTTTTTTCTTCTGAAATTAAAATATTATAATCTTCTGAAGAACATTGTCTTGCATTCCATACAATCATTGACCATCACATCACTTGTCTCTTAAGACCAGTAATTAACCTTTTCTGTTCAATATTGTTAACAAAAAGCCACTGATTTCTCAAATTCTTTGTATTACAGTTAGAAACTCCAATGATGCATTTTGATGTCAGCTGAGGAATAACCTGTAATGGCTATCTGTAAAAGTATTAACTTCAAGTACTGCTCATATATCACTCAAGATTACAAAGTATGTTTGTATTACTCCTTGGTACCTGCAATTATAAAATGAGACAGTATCTTGCAATCATGCCTATCATTATGAAGTGCAGGGATTTCAACTTGGTGCACAAGAACCTCGAAGATTTTAAAAATTAAAGGCAATAAACACTTTTTGTTTTGCTTTTCTGACCTGAAGACAATGAGGTGGAAAAGACCAATAACTTTTTTAATATCACAAAATCATTGCCACAATTAATTCAGCAAAATTAACTACATTGTTCAATTATTGCTGCAATTCTTTTTTACATCGTTAAAATTCATAGAGGTTCCTACAGCTCTGCTTACTGTTTGGGAAGTTGCATTAGGCAAAACATTAGGCATAGTCAGATATGCCTCTAAACACAAAGATTTCCGATTTCATACATGCAGCTCTAATCTCTTTTTTTTCTCTTTTACAAAGTGTCTCAGAAGGCTGAGCAAAGGCAAACACAGAACACAGCTCTAGAATATACTTTCATTACATCTGTGAACTGCACTGTATCCAGTGGGAGCATTACATTAATACTGAGCTGAAATTATCTACTTTTATGCCTCTTTATTCAGCAGCAAAAAAGACCGAGTCTACTGATAGACTTTTTTAAAAGATATTTAGTACTTAAAGAATTCACTAATATAACACACAAAAATATTTTTATAAAAAAGGACAATTAAGCTATTCAACTTTTATAATATATATTTTTTCATACATTTTTTTCAGATTCCCTCCTGGCAAATATACACTCACTGGAAAGTTTTGTCAGCCTTACATGCGCTTATATTTTTAATGTATGCCATGTAACCAGTGGATAAACGAGTAGAGAAATGCTAATCTCTGGGATTAGGTATGTAATTTACTTCAACAAGCTACCATACTGAAGTTACTCACGTTGATGCATGTAGGCTACAGCTGTTCTTATTCCAGCCAGATATTTACCTCTCTCTGTCCGGGGAGTAGTGGTCATCTATAACACGGTGTCTATCCATCCGGTTCAGGGTGTTGTAATGCGCAGGAGTAGATCGAGTCCCTCGTGGTCCCTGATCCACATTCCGACTAAGGACAAAAGATATCAGATTCTGAGTTTTGAGTGCACCTGGATGATATCCTCTCACTGGTTTGTACAGACAATTATTAGCCAACATGCTGGTAACAAGATCTGTTAGCTGACCAGACTTTCATATACATATAAAGTCAAATGATTTTAAATCTTAAAGTAAAAAAAAAATTCTCATTTAGAAAATGGTGCCAAGTCCACAACAGGGATAGAGTTCTCTTTTTCTGTTCCTATGTGTTTCTTCTGAAAATAGGAGGAAAACTTTTTTTTCCCTTCTTTAAAAATGTTAAGCTTAGACAAAATTTCATTAGTCTTCCCAAACCTCAAAGAAAAATCCCTTTCTAACTTACACATACACTGTAAACAATTTTTCATGAGCTCTTGATTTTTCCTTTACTAGAAAGATGTAAATTGTAGTAATGCATAATGGGGACTTGTGGCTGTTACTGCTGAAAACATTGTCATCTGAATTAAAAAATAGCTGCTTGTTTTGCCCTGGAAAACTTATTCTGTAATCTCACTAGAAAAAATCTGAAAAAACCGAGAACTGTTTAATTAGCTGTAAGTGGTACCCATAGTGCAGGCTTGGTTAAAGAGCACCAATCACCTGTACTATCTGAGACCAAAGCTTTGCCTATTGATTGCTTTGCTCAGTTTATCTATCAATACCTCCTGACACACACTACTTTTTCTGCTCTGTAAAACAAATCCACAAGAACAGAAAAATAGAAGACAACAGTTAACTGTAATAATTACTGGATAATTTAAACAAAATTGCTTTGTATAGATTTGAAAATAACAAATTTCATGCTTCCCTCCACACAAGTTCAGGTTTTAGACCAATAAATTCTTCTGTCCCCTGTCCTTTACTACAATCTGCAGTAGTGTGAGCCTAAGCTGCCTTTTTTTTTGGTTTTATATCACTCAGTTCCCCTTTCCTTTCTTGTCACTTTGTCTGCCCTTTTGGTACCAGTCATACTTATCCTTTGTCATTCACCAGTTTCTGATTAGTGTTAACTTGTACGTGTATCCTTCACTGCTGCTGCCATGCCTTTGTTTATTTCTGCATATAAGTGCTATAAAGGTGCTGCATTACACATCAACTTTTGCCTTCAGCTCCGCCTCATTTGTTATAAAGCATTTTCCACTCTGGCATTTGTGAAACCAAATACTGAGCTTACTCTGGCTAGTAGACTTTATATTTGCCATACTAAGAGCGTAATTCTTCTACCTTCTGCTCTACAACTCTTTCCTGCAACTTCTTTTCCGTATGTTTTTTAACCCCCCCCTATTTATATTAAAAAGTTAGAAAATCCAGTATAATCTTTACCTGCCACTGAACACTTTCATGTGTATTTGTACTTTAGAATGGACTTTAACAGGGTTCCTCTGTGTTTCTTTGTTAACCTTTTTTCACTTTTCCCAACAACCAAATGTCAGTCCTCCTTACTGAGCTCTAATTTCTCTCTGACCCTTTTCCCGAGGGTCTTTCTTTCATGTTTCAAAAAAAAAAAATTTTACTTTACTTATCTCTTCCTTGACTTAAATACGTGAGTTTTCTCAAGCTATCATTTCTTTGAAAAATTTCCCTAAAGATCTGGGCTATCTGCCCACACAATCAAAATTCCTACCTAAACTATGACCATTAGACTTAGTCTGTAAAACTCAGTACCATCCTGTCTGCTAAAATCACTTTCTATAAGCTTATGGTATTGGCTTATTGTTCTAAATAAATATTTATTTTCTTGAAATTTCTGTATTTTATCAGATTCTGACCATGCTTTTAACATCCTACACAACTGTATTTCTTCTGCTTCAAAGAGTTACTGCTGCTTCCGTTCTGTTTCACTATGCTAAGGATACCTTTATTAGACAGATTTACTATTTAACAGAAACGGACATACTTTCTTCAATGCATTTTGTTCTATAAGAAAATTTGCTTTCACAACATATGTCTTCACTCCTTAGAAACTTTCTTGCAGTTGACAGAACATGGATGGAAGCAACTAGATAACAGGTAAGCAGGTAAAAATTTGTAATTTCAGGTGGTGATGGTAGAGAATAATGAGCATCCTACTGGATTTAGCACACTATATCAGCATAGTTACTTTCTATAGTCACCTTCATCCTGACTTTTTCAAGTGCATAGTCTTAGAAAAAGCTAAACCTACTGTTGTTCAGCACCTGCCACAGTCTAAACTCCATTCTGACCTACAGAGAAAATAACAGTCCATTAAATATATTAGCTGAAAACACTACAAGAGCAGTAACAATTTCTTTTCAGCTATGATGCAGTGTGCCTTTATTGGAGTTTTCAAATAAACTTAAGTAGGACTGAGGACTGCAAAATGGTTTCTAAGATATAACAGCAACTTCTATGGCCCAAAAACTCCTGTCTGCAGAGGTGTCGGTAATGTGAAATCTCTGGGTGTGCAGCATACTTACTGCAGTTAGGACACCTATATGGCAGCACACGCATAATAAACTCACCTGAACATGAGCAAATGTGATTGATAATTCTTACTGATTTCCTGAGTACACATGCATTTTCAGTAGAACTAAAAAAGACATTTCTGTAGCCCATAGATTATACTTCTTTTCTACAAATCCTCAAGCTCTCATAACCCAATTTTCTGAGCTCAACAAGTCTTCAAAGAAATGATTTGGTGTGTGGGCAGGGAAATATTACACAAATAATACATTTGATTCTGACATTGTAGGAAACAGCTGCAATAAATTCAAAACTATATTTAAAAATTTAGCTTTAGGAAAGTTAAAAAGCAAGAGATATTTTGAACATGAAAAGAAATGCAAAACTACAAGAAAATGAAAAGTACATTTTTCAATGATGTTAAACAACTGTTAATTACCAGCTTGGGTAAAAGTTCTGCCCAAAATGCACGCAACACGCATGCAGACAGAAAAACATAAAAACACAAACATGCACACACACAAAGAGATTTTGCTCACATTTATGTCTATATCTCAGATAAGCTCTGGAGATTTAGCATAGGCAACTACTTAGGCTGAAATCAGTACAGTAAAAATCAGAATAGGCCCCTTTGTGTCTACCATTTATGTCCCATTTCAAGTCAGGCTGTATGGTTTTAGACGGGTTTAGATTTCAAGTAGAAACACACAGTTTCTGCCTCTTAGCTGTATGAGATGATGTGAGATAATCTGGGATCCTAGATCCTCACTAAAGCAAAAGGATATCATATGGGCTACATCCATTAGAGGAAATGGTAAGTAAAAACATGAGCAAGATATTATGAATTTGAGAGAATTTTAACTTAACAAAAAGAACAAAGATAACAGAAAGGAAAGGAGAACACAGGAGAATCAGGATAGCTGGAAGAAAGCAACAGGAACGTGTTCCTGCCAGGAAATACTGGACAGCAAATCTTAAGTATTAAAGGGGAATTGTGAACACTATGGGCAAAAAGAGGTAACTTCCACTTTCATAGCAACTGAATTTCATCATCTGGAAACCTACGCATACATAGCAACAAAAGTTCTGGAAAACAGGTTTCATTCCCGTTTACATCTGTCCTTCTGCTTCCCTTCTCTTAAGAAAGCTTATCCTGCAGGAGTATTCAATCAATTAGTAGGCATTATCCAAAAGGACTAGCTTTTGGAATAAATTCCTGGTTTTTATTTCTCAAGATAAGTAATTATCAGAGACCGTCCAAGACCAGGAGTTGTTATCTTTCACTATAAAATTGTACGTCTGTCAGTTTATTCTTGACGATTTAGAAGTATGAAAAAAAGAGTAGAAAGGAAGATACTACGGGCAGCAAGTGAGGCTTCCCAGAACCTTAATTCTACAGGAACAAAAGACTGGAAAACATCCACTGTCATATGAATGCTAAGGAAAAATTGAACTATCACACACTATAAAAAAATGGCACCTGTAAATAGCTCTAGAAAACAAAAATGTGGAGAGATATTTTTCTTTCCTTAGATTGGACTGTACTGAATTTTGAGGAAAAGCTAGATATAAACAGGCAGAAGATACAATTATGTAATCATGTAATAAATAATATAGTAATAATAAACCATAAATAACATAATTATATATAAATTAGGCACATCACTATAATGTAAGAAAAATCATTATTGGCTTTAATTAATTTTGTAAGATCTAACCAATTCATTGCCATTTTGGAAGTCTAGAGATTATTTCCTGTATTGGTACAGGATCAATACCACTTCAATTTATATAACTGCATAGTTAAACAAGAGTTTACCTTTGTGGGGGAGGGACACTGGGAGACCACGATCTAGTCCGTCCTATACTATCTCCACGGTGAGGGGACCCTGATCGAGAACAATGATTAGATGACATTACTTGTTCTGGCACTGATAATGTTGAACTTTGAAGATCTCTCCCATTATGTCGATAATCTAAAAAGAAATGCAAATATTCAGTGAATCTGAAGTTGCACTTTTCAGTTTCCTGCCATATCTGTAATAGCGAGAAATTCAATAAGGGATGAGATTTGATCAACAGTGTTATCACGCGTTCTTGGGTTTTATAATGAAACATAACATACCTAAAGTTGACTCCTGTTGTTATGCTTTATTTAAGTACAATTATGGTTCCTATAATTATACTTTAAAATGATAGAAATTAATACCATGCACCAAACTGGGGACTTACCATTTATGGATAATATGATGTATTAAAAATAAAACAAATTAAACTGATTTTTCCTTAGAATAAAAATGTTGATTATTGCAATTTTAATTAAAATTGTATTGCAACTGTTGTGTATAATGTATTTCAAATAGAAATGTCCATAATTAAAAATTAATCCAAAGTTTAGTTCAAAAATTTGGGATAGGAAGCTACCGTGTAGTTAAATAAAGAGACTGGGTTCAAGATTTGTATTTCAGAAACAGTAGAAGTAACAATGACTCAATGACATCAGATTTCACTCACAATTCTGAATTAAAAAACATGATTCCTTCACAAATAGCAAGCATCCTGGCCTAATCCTGAATAAGCCTAATAGAAGACATAAATGGTATAAGCAAAAGCCTCCAAGTTACACTGGCCTAAAAGGCTACCACATGGACATTTTACACAGGCTTTAAATAAAAATCTTTTTTAAAAATCTGGATGTATTAAAAGTGATTGTCTTCATCTAATTGAAAAAGCTGAATTCACTGTCCCAGAGTATAATACTCTCTGTGAAAAAAAAATGCCAGATATACAGCAATTTCAAATAAGTTTCCCCAAATTTTGTGAGGATGAAACTAAAACATAATGATAAGAAATTGAAGATTTGCAATTGTTAACCTGATCATAATGCTTAGCAGGAATATGTCTTCAGAGAGTTCCTGGTGGCTGTGACAACTGATATAACTGATTTCTTTGTTCTGAAGACAGTAACCAAGTAAAGAACACTTAGAGACACTTAGAGAGATCCACCTGGCACTGGAAAAATTCTTGCTCATGAAACTGTTATGCTTTTCCCATGAGAATCTTCCAAGAGTATAATAATCTTCTGCTCATGATTTTTCTTATTTTTCTACCTGGAAAATGTTCACTAAGGATCTGAACAAAACCTTATTAATTCATTCCACTTTATGGTTTCAAGTATGTTCAATACTTTCAACTGAGTATTCATATTTACTATATGGCCTTACAACCAAGGATATACATAAACAACCCTAATTCATAAATAACTTCTTCCTTCTATGTTTAGGTGTAAACTGCTTTGTGTGTATCTGGTATGTGTATATAAAGGGAAAAAAAATAGCACATCATCATTACATTACACTAATATAATGATGCTGAGGATCACATAGTCTCTCCTCACCACACAGCAGTCAAATCATGTTATGTGTATCATTAGCTGAGAGTCAGTAATGAAATACACACTTTTATCCTATATACAAAGTACAATTATTAGCATAAGCACTGACAAAACATATAAGGGCCAGTGCAGCATAATTCTGAAATCACCAAGGTGAGACGGGAGATTTTATCTGTGTTTGAACAGGGTGTTATTCACTTACTAGTAAAGTGTAGGAGATAAATAAATAAATTTTTTGCAAGTCAGTCTGGAAATCAACATACTCTGCAATTCTGCAAAAACCAGAAGTAAAAGAGCTAAAATAACAGCAGTGGAGAGCCCACCCTGCAGCAGACTCCTGGCAGGACCTATGGACCTGTGAAGAGAGAAGCCCACCCTGGAGCAGGTTTGCTGGCAGGACATGTGACCCACACTGGAGCAGTCTGTTCCTGAAGGACTGCACCCCATGGGAGGGACTCGCACGGCAGCAGTTTGTGAAGAACTGAATGAACTGACATTGAAGAAGTTCAAGAAGGATTGTCTCCCATGAGAGAGACCTCACTCTGGAGCAGGGGAATAAGGTGAAGGGTTCTCCCTCTGAGGAGGAAGGAGTGGCAGAGACAACATGTGACGAACTGACTGCAACCCCCATTCCCATCTCCCTGTGCAGCCGAGAGGGAGGAGGTAGAGAAGCAGGAGTGGACTTGAAATCAGAGAGAAGGGAGGGGTGGGGGAAAAGTGTTTCAAAATCTGGAGGGGTTATTTTCTCATCATCCTACTCTGATTTTATCGGTAATAAAATAATTTCTCTGAGTTGTCTGTTTTGCTTGTGACGGTAACTGGTGAGTGATCTCTCCCTGTCCTTATCTCGACCCACAAG
This sequence comes from Rhagologus leucostigma, assembly GCA_013397725.1. Classification (NCBI taxonomy): domain Eukaryota; kingdom Metazoa; phylum Chordata; class Aves; order Passeriformes; genus Rhagologus; species Rhagologus leucostigma. Next base: position 1,149,146 of record VZTD01000437.1, on the reverse strand, counting down.
TCTTCAGTTATACTTCCTCTCCCGTGTCCAGCTCTTGATGGAAGCGATGGAGCAGTTTTGGCGTCCACTTGGCATCTAGCCAGGGTCAATCCACCACACATAAATGAGTAACAAATTATTATAAACGTCTAGGTATTGAAATAAAAAACAGGATTTACAGTACAAGAACACAGAGAGAAATATTTTCTTATTATCCTAATAATGCCTATCTATTGATAGAAAAAAGACAGAGATGATACTTCGCATTCTGCATACACAGGCAGAATTTGTTGCATTTGGAGATGGAAAACAATGAAGAGTAGTAATATGAAGAAATAGGTAAATTCTTTGAAAAAAATAAGCAGTTTATATAATATATGGTATGTACAAAGTATGAGGGGAATGAGCAGTACTATAAGGTATTCTAGGTGAATAAACAAAATGAAGGGCAAGGTAATCAATTAACAAAACACAAACAAAAACCTTCCTTGTCTAAAAAATTCCTAGAAGTGAGAACAAGTAAATCAAAATTACTGAATTTATTAAATCTGGACATAGAAAAAGATTAATTACGTTGGAACAAAAAGTCTCTTCCAGCTCTGATTTGTTATTTTAGTTGACCACTTGCACAATATTGTTGCAATAAATCAAAATATATCACTACATAATTAATTGTCAAATCTAATCCTGATCAAATAAGTGCTTTACATTAATTTGGAAGTAGACATGCAGTGCTTGCCGGTTACTAACACCGGTGCTGCTTCCTTATGACAATAACAAAGGCAGGAACAATCAGCATTCCTAGAAATTTTGCTACATTTTGCTAAACTTTTTCTACATTTTTTGAACAAAAATAGATATGTTCAGTCGTGATCAAAGAAATAGATTAATATTGTCTAATAATATTGTTGCCAGAAAATAAACTTTGACAATTATAATTTTACTTAAACCAAAAACTATTATTTTTATAAACTTCTCTTTTGCCAACAGGTCACACATTGAAAAGCAGCTGTTTCAGTAAGGCAACCTGCAAACATGAGATAATTTCAAAGTTATCCTTCAGCTTTGTAGAGTTAATGTAGCTCTGATTTAACTGCCTGTACTGTAGGTATGATTTAACCTTCCATTTCAAAAATATTGCATATCCTGGAGATAAGGTTAGAGAAAGTAAGTAAAAACATTTTCTTGTGAAAAGAAATTATAGATAGTAAAAACAGGTCATAAGCGCAGCTTGACCAATGAGTTGCTACTGAGCAAAGCAGACAGTTATTTATAGCAGTAGTAAAAATAGGATAAACATTATCCTGCTTGCAGCTATAAATATTGAGTCATTACCATAGAATCAAAGGCTCTATAACTATGGCAAGCCTCTTAAATCAACATAGAGAGTACACAGAACCTGATAATCAGTGTAGAGATAATCAGTGATAAACAACTGCGAGCTGCAGACACCTAAAAGACAGACACATGACAAAGATAACTGCAATGCCACCACCTTCTTCTTTCATGAGAAGGTTTCATTAAAAACTGATACATGTGAAAAGAGGGATTTTACAATGCACACTAAATACAGCTTCTTCAGACCTGAAGTTTTAGCTTTATCTGATTTAAGAGACACTATTAATATACTTGACTTAAAGTATTAATCCACACAGTATAGCTGTACTGTGCTAATACTATGCTATGCTAGGTACATGTTCAAAAAATACTGATATTAATGAATTGTTATTAAATTATGAATCTTTCAGGAACAAAATTGCAGAAAATCACAAACTTCCAAATATTAGGTTCACATCAACAGCCCTAAAATAGCCCTAAAAAGAATTAATTGAAGTGTACTAACGAAAATTTTAATTTAGATGCCTTGCTGCTTGATTTACTTGAAAGAAAGTCTTGGTATGAAAACTGTTCTAGGAAGGCAGTAATAGAATGGCTGCTCGTCACAGGCGACACCACTGACTTGTTTCTGACACAGATGCTAAGTGGCGTTTTCTCCACTTTAACATCTGTACTTGACTGAGGCCTCAAGCTTTCAGATACTTAAGTTTCTAACATTCACAGTGGTTGGGCTTAGAACTAGCACTAATTAAAAACAATTACATAATCAAATTGCCAGAAATGCTTAACATACCAAGCTTTCACACATGGGCACTTTGGAGAGAGTTCAGTTTTTTTATACAAATGTGCTCAGCTTCTGGGGTGATTTGAACATCTAAATGAAGAATTTGGATGTCCTCTAAAAAAATTGCTGACAGTCACTGATCAAATAAATTGAATTAATAATATCTGAATACTGTATAAGCTGAAGATACATTATGCATTGCTTTGGGGAATTTTTTTGTATCAAAATATTACTCTACAAATATGGGAAGAATGAATGCACACTGAAAGGAATCAGTAAACATTACAGTAGGAACAACTGGTTACTTGCTGCATAGCAACTCTATTCCACACAGGTATATTTAGCTCTACAGCACTAATTGTATTTATGCGCCCATTACACTTGAGACAATTCTTTTCTTATGGGAGAGCATTCCCACACAGTAATGAAGTAGAGCTTGCTGAGTTTTCAGTGCTGTTCCTATACCCATCACGACATGAAAAGCTTGGAGAAAAAAACTCAAACCACCATAGGTACTAGAAAGATGTTTCTTCTTAGTTAAGCACTCACCCACGTATATTTTTATCTGTCCAGCAAGTCCCCCAAATTAGCCTCCTCTTCACACTGTTGATTGGAATTTATCGGTCTTTTCTTGTAGCATTTCCTTTTCAAAAGTGCTCTTCACCACATTTGTAACCCACCCCAAGAAGTCTTTCCCTTATGTGAGAAGTATCCACTAAGAGCATCTCTGATAGGAATGCAACTTCATTGCAATTTTCATTGCCTATTAATGCCTTTGTTACTCCATAGATATTAGGACTGTGGTAGAATATAAACTAACACACCGAGCTCATATTTGCTTAACTTTCCTCAGAGAGAATGCTATTGATAATTATTAATAATCTGAAAATAAAACTTGAATCAAATTACATCTTTGCTTTCAAAGTGAACTGATACAGCTTATATTTAAAATAATTTTGACTAGTTTCGACCAGTTTAAAGAAAAGCATTGAGAGAATTTGGTTGTTTGAAGAGAAAGATGATTTGTCAGCTGAGGAAATGATACTGAAGAATTTTTTTTTTAAACAATAAAAGTATTACATTCAAAATTTAAATAAGAGGACAAACATAAAAACGGAAATTATACATTAAGAAATAAAAGTAAAAATACAATTAAAAACTTGAAAAATTATAATAATGTGTAAAGAACTTTAGGCATAATCTTGTAAATAACATATACATTATTTGTTTAAAAGAAAGGAAAACTGTTAAAGATCCATTGATCTAGGGGGTCAGCACAAGGATCATTTTAACATGGCTTGAATTTCACTTTCAGTTTGGGAGGGAGATTTTTGTGATACACAGACTAACATTTTTAACTCAAGGGAAAGCCCAGAAAGAACAGATTTTAGACCAGGGCATTTGGTATGAACACACAATAAAAGAAAAAGCTTGTCAGTGTTTATGTCTGAAGTTACTGGGCTTTTGGGTCACTACAGGCTCCCATTTAGGGCTAGCTGGTGATCCACAATGAAATCCGTATTTTAGTACGGATAGAAGTAATCCACTCTATGTGCTAATGCCGTAAGATGTCTTTCTATAGGCAGTAGGTTTCAATCTGTAACCAAAGTGTGTTTGCTGCATCTGCTTTGAGAAGCAATCATCCACAGGATTCAGGTATAAAAATTCAGCCCACGTTATCAGCAAATAGAGAAAAAGAAATTTCCTCTGCAGCAAAGGCTGCAACTTGACAATGAAAGAATTCTTTTGAACAAAGGATTCCTCAGGTGTTTTGAGAAGTGAAGCAAAAATGGATAATTGCTTTTCATTCTTCAAACACAGAAATATTTTTGTAATTTCAATAATAATTTCTGTACTGATTGTTACTATTTTTTTTCCTAATTTACTTGGCTCTAACTATCCTCTGAATAAATATCTTCTTTGTATTCTCATTTTCTCCTGAAACATACTGCTATATTCTGCATAATGATAAAAACTTATCACTATAAATGTTTTTTTTCTCAAGGCTGGAGACCGCATTCTTTTACTCGGAAAAGCTGTTCTCTATAGAAATTTGTAATGCAGTCTATGCAGAATTCACTGCCTTACATTCTTTCATGATTCATCTGTTGAAACATATCTCAGATTACAAGTGTTTCATAATACATTGTAATGAAGATGAGATATTGGTGTAGAACTGAATTTTGAACATTAATATCTTACTTAATATTTTAGTGTAACAAAAACAATAGGTGAGAATTTTATGATTAAATGGTCTTGACAATACATGTCTCTGCTCACAAAGTCAGACTCAGTAGGCTGCTTGGACTCCCTAGGTTCAACATACACTATAAAGTATCCGGCAAGAAAACTATTTAAAAATTATAGTTCATACTCATTGAATTTGTTAACTGCAATACCCATTCAACTTTGGCCACTAGAAAGAAAAAAAATCACCCAAAAAGCCAACCTGCCTTTCACTGAGTTGTATTTATTGTTATAATATAAATGACGTTTTGTAAACTTTTCTGGCATTTAAAAAAAAAATCTATATAAAACTACTGTATTGCTTTTATCAAAAAGCACATAAGAGCATTCTAAAGAGCATGTGTAGACACTGATGTACTCCCACACAGAACTGCTGGTGACACACAATTTGAGGGCCAAGGTTTATTGGTCGGGACAGCAAAATAAATGCTTTAAATTGTTTGAGGGCTATGTAGAATTGTTTGAGGGCTATGTAGAAGCAATCTAAAGACAAAACTAGAACTGCTAATTCTGCTCATTCCACTATCCTGTGGACAGTGGCCAGATTAATGCCAGAAAAGAAGAAATATAATAGAGACTCTATTCTAATGATTCCCAAGATGAATGTATATTATATTTGAAGAGAGCTATTTTAGACTCTAGTAAAAAATTGCTTTTTAAATATGTAATCTGTTATAACCCTTTGTGACAACTGCTGTTGGAGAATACATGTGTAGACAGAAAAAAGACACGGAAGTTTTTCAATCTGTTTATCGCTATTTTCTTAAAAGCCTTTCCTATTGACAGAAACACCAGACTGAAATTTATTACATTTGTCTAAGCAGGCTAAGATCCAAGCCACAAGAAGTGGTAGATTTTGTGAATAATTTTTCCAAGAGATCATAAAATCACAGAATGGTTTGAATTGGAAGGGAACTTTAAAGGACATCTAGTCAACCACTATGAATAAAGGTAAACTGAAGAGGAGCAAAAAGATAATTTTTATTCTTCTTAAAGGTTTCTGGAGTTTAGTTTACAGGTGTGATACTAGGAATATGCATTAATTTTATGGAAAGGATCACTGAGAGTACGCGAAAGATGTTGTCAAGCTTACTTCATGTAGTGCACTACTTATACAGCAGACAGAAGGAGAGCAAAGTGTCATGTTAAATAAAACCTGAAAATACAAAATGAAAGAACTGGGGTAAGTAAGAAAGGAAGACAACAAAGAGGGACAAATGGTTTCATGCAATGAGCGCATATATTTAAACCAAGATTGTGATGAGTCTACAAACTAATAGAGGAAATTTAAATGATAGACGGAATGATAAGGAGAGTGGATGATTAGACAAGACAAGACTAAACCAGAAGACTAAACCAGAAGACTAAACCAGAAGACTTACAAACATAGTGACAGCAGCACAAAAAAAGTAAAGCAATAAATTAATATTTCAAAACCTAAAAACCATCAAATTTTCCTACTCACACAGCCAGGCTGAATTAAAATGCATCTAAGGTGTAGAATTGTTCAGCAAAAATTCAATAGCTTAAAGATCCTAAAAAACTAAAGGTATGTCAGAAACTCAGGTAAGGGAAGTAGACTCATTCATTGAACTGTAAAGACCATAATTTTACAAGTTGTCAAAAGATAAGTTTATTGAATCAAAATTGTAAGTCTAGGTGTTTCATAAGAATCCTGCTGATGTTCAAGCACCTGGTAAAAAATTTCTACAAACCTTGGTACCTTTTTCCAGGACAGGAAAAAATGTCACTTTCAAAATGATGCTACCCCAGGCACTCTAAAAATATAACCATCAAATCCAGTTCTTTCTTACCTTTATTTTTAAGCTCCAAAGTTAGATTGATACATTTTTAATATGAAAGCCCTTATTTTTGGGAGGCTAGGCAATTTGAATGCCTTAGAGACTACTAATTACAGACAGAAAGCTCATCAAAGACTGAAAGTACAGTAAATAGGAACAAAGGACTTCTGAGGATGGCTGTCTCTTTGGTTCAAGTACTTCACACCACTCTGGCTACATATCCATCCTGTGTTCTGCATGTATTAAAGCAAACAGGGGAGTGGGAATATAAAAATGCTGTAAGTTTTCCTAAATAGCTTTCTAATTAAGGTAACAATCTGGAAACTGAGCCTGTTACTGTTTGAAGATGAATGTTTTAAGGAAAACAGAAGCTTTAGTGGTTTTGTGGCCCTAGTGTTCTTTTTGTGTCTAGTAAAACTGCTGGAACCTTAGCACAAATATGACATGCCCTGTTCATATCACAAAGTCTGTAAAATTTTATGTCGGTTTATAAAAAGGGCTTTTTTATAAAATTTACTGCTATTTATTAAAAAAAAAGAAAGTTATCTTCTTATCCTAGTAAGTGCAAGACCCATAGCATGGAATAATAACATACCAGGGTCAAAAATTAAGCAAAGCCTATGAGATAACCATGAATAGCTGGAAAATTAAAGCATGACTATGTAGACAAAACAGAAATTCATCTGAGCTCAGACTGGCAACAGTTTTTAAAACAGGACTAGGCAAACACATACAATTAGATAGTTTGCTAAATGTTTGGATTTATCAATACTTGGCTTCATACCACCTGGAGATATCCAGGATTGTCTACCTCATCTCTTTTTTTTCCCTCTATTTCCAAGCCGAGCTGTATTCCTCTCATTCCTCTTTCCTATATACCCTCCATTAGGCTCCAGCAGAATGTACCATACCCCTTACACTGATGAGTGGCTGCGTGGCAGGAACATGTTTTGACTGATCGAAGCGGATCACGGTCTTACAGGTGCTGTGTAGACCAGATAGATTATACTGCTCAGCCTCTACTGAGTAAGGCCCAAACCCCACTATATAACATTTGAGCTGGACCTGGCCCAAGAGAACCAGAATGAGTCTAGCACAGGATATTCTCTGTTTGTTAAAAATCTCAGAACAGCAGCAGGGTAACAGAATATACACTGAGATGTGTAGCCCACTCTGTGCTGATACCAGTAGCCCTCAGTACTGGTTAAAAGTGGCACAGCTGCCTCCTTTGGATTGGATGCTGGGAAAAATGTCTTCCTGAAAGAGTTGTCAAGCAGTGGAACAGGTTGCCCAGGGAAGGGGTGTAGTCACCATTCCTGCAGGTATTTAAAAGATGTGTGGCTGTGGGACTCAGGGACAAGGTTTAGTGGTGGACTTTGCGGTTCTAGCAGTTGGACTTGATCAAACCTAAAAAAGTCCATGATTCTATAATCTTAAATACGTTCTCTGTTGTAGTCATCAAAAGCACATGGTTATGATTTTATTGTTTTCAGCTATGGCTATTTTTTATCTAGTATTATCTTTTTTCTTAGAAGAGGAGGAGACATAATCTTTGATGTGACAACTTTTATCGCGAATGGTCTCAATGCCAATACTTGGTGAAACACATTATCTGCTAAGATATCTCCTGTCCTGCCTTAAACATTCATGTTTCAGACCTTGGGCACTGTTATTATGCCATTATGATATTTTACAGAATATATCAACCACAAATGTCTTTAAAAAAATATTAAATGAACACTTCTTGACATTTAGTAAAAACACTACCTTTATGCTATTTGTTCCATCTTAAAAAAGCAACAACAACATTCACACACTGACTTTCTTCTCCCCCATTAGTAATTTTTGAGGTTAGATATGAATTACGCATAGTATTTATTTTGTGCCTCTTAGAAAAATATACACTTAAGTGCCACTTACTTTTCACCAGAAAAACACTGTGAAATTCATAACAAATTATAAATAAGAAATATTTCTACTGAACATAGACAAGTAAAGGTAAACATTAGTACCTGAAACAACGCCAATTCCATCATCACAGTCATAATCAGAGACTTCACTGTCACTGATTCTTTTGGATCCTGGAAAAAAAAAAAGACATGTATGATTTTTCTTCCTGTAAGTTAAAACTATCCTCTGCCAATAATACCTAAATAAATGTATGGATTCCATGCTAGACCATGAAGTATTATTATCAGCATATAAAGGTAATTTTTCATGTTATATTATTTCACATATACAAGTGCACCAATTATTTCAGCTAAATCTTTAAAATTAAATGCTGAAATACATCTCCACAACATTACATTTGAGAAATATTTTTATATACTTCATATCTATATTCATTCCATATACACAGATATCTGTATTTATTCCATATAGAAACTGGCATCACACTGTTCATCTTCCAAGTTTTCATATACAAGGCATCATACCTCCCCAAAGTTCTGAAGAACAGAAAAGTTAATAATAGCTATAATATTAAATGCATATAGTACATTCTTTGAGTTCTTAATAAGCATTATCAGGAGAAAAGGCAGCTTCACACATATAGTGTGCCATGAAACACAAGCAAACTATTATATGTACACCTGCCAAAATAGCTAGAGCTGAGTTGGCAAAAGCAGATTCCACTTCCACAATTACAGCCCAAATGTAGGTCACATAGGACAAGTATATATGTCAGTTTTTGTTCAGCCTAAATTTGCTTCAGTCTTCCGTGGCATCTTTTAAACAATATTTGATTGCTGATAGCAGCGTTAAGCACTGGCATGTGACTGATAATTATTCATTTACTTGTTTTAAACGTGAAAAAACCCTGTTCTTCAGCAAGATGGTGAGTCTATTTTAATTTCCTGGCCATCTAAAAATGGGTAATTAGAAGGCAGAACCTTTAATTTGATTGTCACCACAGCTCCAATCACGTGCAAGATTTTTTTTTTTCCTGCCTCAGGACAATTTCTTCTGAAAAACGTAGACAGAAAAATACCAGTAAAAACTTGGAGTAAACCTGAAGAAGCCCAGGACAAAGTACTCTTAGTGCTCTGTCTGGGTGACTGGAACAGAAGGATCTCTATCCTCCTTTCCTAAAAGAAAACTGGGGGAACATTTACTAAGAGGGTTTTAAACAAAAATAAAAAGTTTTCAATTTAAAGAAACTTTAGAAACTATTTGAATTGTAAGAACTGTTGTCATTTTTTAGGCTGTTGAATATTTGTTTACCTACCCACCAGAGGATAGTGGAAGGTCCTTCTTATGCAGAAAGAGTGTGCTTACAAGATCTGAGACTTCTCCTAAGCCATCCTGTATACAATAAGTAATCAACTTATTCTCCACAAATTCATATAATTTCATTTTTAGTGACAGCATTCTCATGGCCTCTGTAATATGCTATGTCAGTAAATTCTGCAGTTTCATTATGCATTCTGTGAAATCAACTTCTATATATTTTATTTCTATTCTATTATTTCAATGCCCTCCAAGCTTTTGTATTCTGACAAACATGAATCAGCATTCTGTGTTCTATGGTTATCTCTTTGGTTTGGTTTTTTTTTTTGAGATGAAATATCATTGTTTGGTTCCTTTACATATGCAAACCATTTCATATTTCTGATTGTTCCTGCTGTATTTGTTTGTATAGTTTCTATTTCTTCCGTGCCTTTTATGAGAAGTCAGAAGTCACTGCAGCAATCAAGATGTGGTTGTATGAATTTATAAACTAGACAGCAGACTACTTCTTTGAGGATAAAAATTTCTCAGTTTAAAAACTATTCAACTAAAAAATGGTATAAGCGTGATATGTGCTAGTTCTTAGAAAACAATATATCCTGCCAATACATTATGCAATTTCAGTAAAGAAATTTTAATTCTGGTTATTTAATTTCAGTAAAGGTTTATGCTTTCCCCACAAATAGGAAATTTAAATTCGTTCAGAGAAAGTCATGCAATTCTCATACGGCAGCTCAATTTATTATAAAATTTTAGAAATAGCCATGCTGCAACGGGTAGGGGACAAGTATCTTTGAATTCAAGAAATAACAAGTAAAGTCTTTCTCTAAAAAAAAATTACAAGGAAGTTATGACAATTAGCACTTGAGAAAACCTAGAATATGAGGGCAGAAACGAAGGAAAAGGTTTTGACCTCCTCTGATTATTTTCCTAATTGTAGTGTTACAAAGGCCCAGTCTCTCTTCTTCCCCAAAGAAAGCATCCATTCCACCTGTGATGCTGTCCCTGCTGCCATTTTCAGGAGAACCTTCTACTGGTGTAGTGATATACGCGCCAGTGAGCAAGGATTAGTCTCCATTCTCCTTAGCCACTGATTCAAATCCAGGTCATCAAAGGAGGACAATATTTGTGACCAAATACTAAGCAAGAGAGCCCTACTAGCTTTCTGGGGTTTGGCTGGGATCTGAAAGGCAAAGCAGTGGAATTCTGTCTTTTGGTAACCCTGACTCCAATCTGGCAGTGGGTCTGTGGCTGCTGTGCAGATGCCAATAAAGTTACTCAGGCCTTATCAGAGAGAGGATCGTGGAATGGGAAGATGAGGGCAATTGAGTTTGCTGATGGTCGTCACATGGATGCTTGGAAAGGTTTCTATCACGAAAGATGTAAAAAGGCTAAATCAGCTATGATTTGAATAGATGTCATTTACTCATCAACTAATTCATTCTTATGAATGAATCTAATTAATTACAATTGAGGTTGCTTTTTATTTATGTTTATATTTACAGCTAAGTACATCTGCTTTAACATATTTTTAGAATATTATATTCTGTATTCGGGAGGAAATATTTGCATCTTTGAGGATGAAAATAGTCAGCTGTTGTCACAGTGGGCTCTAGACTTCCCAGCTGTGTAGCTAAAATTATATCTTGTTGTAGTCACAGGATACATCTGGCAGAAAAGAGAGATTAAGACATTTCAACAGATAACAGGTATAAAAGACAGGGTTTTCTCTCTGTCTTCTCAAACCACATCCACCTGTTCCAGTATCTCCTAATATCTCAACTCCACATCATCTTCCAGGATCTAGAGATCTGAGCCGCAGGGAAGAGCCAGGGCAAGAGAAAGTGAACGGGCCAAGATTGAGACCTGCCCAAAGGATGAGAGTAGAAAAAGAATAAAAGCAAGGGAAGGATCAGATTTCAGTGATTTCTCAAACTGACTTTGCTACTGCCAAGAGGAGAGTCTCTTGTAACACCTGACATCCTTAAATATGAAAGCTTGATGTGTAAGATGAGATATGAAACTTGTTCAGATCATCTAGTCTATCTCCTCAGGCTGCTTCAAGGCAGCTCTAACTACTAACAGACATAAACCACTTGAAAAATAATAATCATGTTTAAATAATATTTTTCATTTCTTCACAAATGTAAATTTAAGTGATGGTAAATAAGTCAGAAGAAATTCAAAGCAGAACTATTACTTGGTTTTATCGCTGGCAGTTAACATTTTCAGGAAGGATGGAGGAAGGAGGAAGGAAAGCATGTCAATTAAATATGTAATGTCAAGAACTACTGGCTGGAATATGTAACTTCTGCAAAGGAATCAGGTTATACGTATTTAAAACGTCTTCCATTAACTTCAGAGATGGAACAAACTAGAAAGTGCACAGGTCAAAATTTTTTATTGAACCAAGTATTTGAAATGTCAGTATAATTGCTGGCAGATTAGTTTAATATTTCTTGGAATTTTTGCAACAGTAATTTCATGTGCTGCATATTAATTTTAGATGGTAATTTTCTTTTTAACCTATTGACAATGTGAATGGGAAGATTTACGCATCCATCCCACCTCAGCCACGTTTTTTCAAAATACTACTTCATTAAGTAATTTGGACCACTGATTACAAAAAAGAGAAAGATAAATTCATATTTTATCTGGGAAATGTGACGTTGAAGCCTCTCACAAATTATTGCAAATTAATATTGTGAATGAAACTGTTATTTAGTATTTAGTGAATATCTTAAACTCTTTGACATATACATTATAAAATATGGTCCTAAAATCAAGAGCAAGGACTTTAAATCCATTCTTACATAAATTCAGAATTCAGTAAAAATCTTACATTCCAGGACACTGGATACATTAAATGAATTCATTGGTGTAAATGGTTTGCCTGTAGTCAACATTTTCTTTGATGCCATTCCACTAGTACGTGGTTTATTCATAAAAGTTTATTGGAGGTATTATTCCCCTCTTGTCTGATAGCTGGGCAGTAATAGACGGTAAATACAGGCTTTCAAATCCCTTCCACCCAGATTAACAATTATTACAGTTATGGACTGAAGGCAAAACAGACCCCATGCTACAGTAACCCTCACAAAAATGCCTTAATTCAGCATAACCCCAGCCCCAGTGAAATCAAAATATATATTCTTATTCGCTTTAGCAAGTTTGGGTTTAATAGCCTTAAACTATCAATAAAACTTTTCAGGGGAGAGAGAAAAAACTCCCCATCAGAACTTGACAGTGTTCAGCATCCTCCTGTCCTTCCATACCTCCCTGCTCCTTCCCTGCAATGCTGCTCAGCACAGCACTGAGCAGCCAGCACAACAGCTCTGCGAGAACATGTACACAGCAGAACTGGAAGTTCATTGCACTTGCAATGTAGCTTCCATTGCAGGGCTGGGGGAAAAACCCCATCAGTTAAAAACCATAAGGACCATTATTTTTGATTTCCATCTAGCAAGTACTTTCTATTTAATTTTTTACTATTTGCATTTTTACTTTGTATTAGGCAGAAAACGAATTTATAATACAGTCGTTTCCTAGTATAAAAACATTTCCATTTTTCACCTGCATGGATGAAATAACATAAAGAAAAAAATCAGGTGTTTCATTCAATTTCATGAATGAAACAGTTATTTTTTTGTAAACTTTTCATGGGATGCAGTGTTGGTGACCATGGAAAGCTTTACCAACTTCTAAATAAAAGTAATATGGAAACAATTGAAAAAATGTTAACAGGATATTCTTTGGTTTTCCCAAGCCTGTCAATGTTTAATAGGCATTTGGACAATGCATTTAATAACATGCTTTAACTTTTGGTCAGCACTCAATGGTTGGGCTGCTGGACTAGATGATTGTTGTAGGTCCTTTCCAACTGAAATATTCTGTTCTACTCTGTTCTATTCTATTCTATGCTATTCTATTTCACCAGAATCACATTTCCCTCCATAACAACATTCCAAATAATTGGAACTCTCCCAGATGAATGAAACAATATGCAAACAAATATTTTCTTACAAAGCAACCAAAATCTGTGAAGGGTTCCAAAAAACCTTCTGCCTTCCATATGACAACTGAAGTTGGCACACAGCTTTTCTTCACTCTATTATTAATATACAGATGAAATAATACACAATATCTTCTGTGCTTCATATATTCCCTACAGACATTTCCGATGGACCTGAAGAGAAGACTAACACAGGTTCGAAGCTCTACTGAAGTCCATATGACCAACCAACATAGTTATCAAAATGAACTAGGACAGGGGATAGAAAGAAATAAAATTAGTGTGAGTCAGCCTAAATATAGAAGGAAGTGCCAAATTTATGGCTCAGGAATTCTGTGTTTTTCTTGTGAAAAAAAAAAAAGAAAAAGAACACAGACCAAGCTCCCAGTCCTGTCTCTTACAATGCAGGAAACTTTTACAAGGTTTTGTGGACTCCTTGGGGGAACAAAGGGTAGTGAAGCATGCTTGTAGTTCCTTCCCTGGAGCTCACAGAAGGCCTTCAGAACCACTTAAAGTCACTTAACATTGCCTGTATTTCTTCTACGTTCAAAGCCGACACATAAGCAACCCCAAAACACTCTCATGACAACTGTTTTAAGAATTTGCTCTCTGATATTCATCCAGCCTGTGCCCAAGGGTTCTTAGTGTGAGCTAATTTCTCATGCACTCCTGCTGTCTCCGTGTCAATCTGTCACTTTATTGTCCTGCACATAATAGTGGGGTTTTAGAAGTTTTCAACCAATTTCATCTGCAATGACAGACGAGTATAAATATCAAATTCTATATAAGTTCCTCCAGATCTTTCAAAATGGTTAGAACAGGATAGAAGAGAGAGACAGAAAAGAGATATAACTTCTGGATAGAAGAGAGAGCTACAACATGGAAGTCCTTAATCAAAAAGAAACTTTATCAAGCTAAAATTTGTGTCTAATTCACATGTGTGCAAGTCCAGAGATGCCACAACAAACTTGGTCTCTCCCCATGCAAAGATATCATAAAACATGAGAAGAATGCGGGATTATTTCAGGAGAGAAAGGAGTAGAAGAAATACGGGAGACTGTCGTTAGATGTAATGGAAACTGGATTTTATTAGTACTACTCTCAAGAAAGCTCTACTCTAAGACCGTTTTGTTTCCCTCCACCGTGGTACAGATCTAGTTTCATAACAATGTGTGTTTCATTTTTTAAACATAAGTAAAAGATAATTAGTTGAACCAAGTCTCAAAGAGATTCCAATAATTAAAACTGCAGAAACGGCAAAAAGTCCCAAATGAAATGCATTACAAAATTTAAGTTTGTAAAAACTGTATGTTATTAATTTACTTATATTTAATTAAGGCAAATTCCTCAGATACAGCTGGATTTGTAATGCGGGATTTAAATCAAGAAACTTTAAAAATGTATATCAGTGTAAATACTGATTTTGCCAGTACTTCACTTACCCCATGTCTGTATTCTAAAAATACTTACACTAGTTCTCAAACAGCTGTAATATAATAGCGTTCCTTTTAATACAGTTTAAGCAAAATGGTACTTTCCTAGTATAGTTAATAAAGCTCACTACAGTTTTCCTACCATAGCTCTACCTAAAATAAAGGCAAGCAAAGCAACTACGGTGTTACAATATTGCTCCAATATCAATACTCAGATGTTAAGAATAAAGAAAGCCGACAAAAAACTTATTACTGAAAAGCAGACAAGAAAAGCCAAAGAATTTTTATGCAATTTAGCATCTGTACAATAGGTAGCAAAAGCACACCAATAAAATATCAAATTAAATTTTGCACATATATGGAAGCAATAAGCATTTCTGGCATGCTGAAAATTTACCTGAATTATATGAATATAAGCCTTTATCTGGAAAACAAATATTGAAATGAAGTAGTGTCAGGGAAAAATACATGAATCAACACATGTAACAGGGATGATTAGAACCTTAAACTTTGTTATCATTGCTGCCAGAGATGGAAGAATTTGATACTGTGGGCCACATTCCTTCAAAATAATAAAACTCTAGCAGCTATGAGAAATTAAACCACAAAAATGCCAATGTTTGAAACCACAAAAATGCCAGTTCTGGATCAACGGTTATACACAATAGCCACAGAGATCTAGAAGAGCAATTTCACTAATTTCCAATTCTGAAATACAATTGCACACTTTTACTATAAGTGTTCAACTTTTTACGGCAAAATATATATTCAACTAAGCATACAATGAGCTGCTACCCTTAAAATATTGCATGCTTCTGTTGGCATTGCAGCATTAGCAGAACTTTCCAAGATGTAGTTTTGAACCCTACTTTAAATTTAATAGACTCAGAGGTAGGTGTTATGCCATTCAATCTTCTCCCTCCAGCTAGGTCTTGATTTGGTAAATATGTACATATATGAGAACCTTAATTGCATACTGTTGTTACCATCAAATTCAAGAATCCTAATATGAGCTCAATGATTAAATACTTGCAATACCTGATTTACTGTTTGCATCCCTTAAGTCCGACTGGTTTATGTATTTTAGCTTTCCCTACAATCATACCAATTTTTCTAAACTGAACAAAATAATAGGACGTGAATATCTGGACAATTCTGGAAACATGAAATGTTAACGGCATTTTCAGATTTTGAAAATATTACTTCCATAAGATGTCATAATACAAAGCAGCCAGGAATCCAGAATAACATTAATAATACCTTGTCATTAGCAAGATTTTATGAATATTTTTATTCCTTCAAGTTAAAAAGCTCACAGACATCATATTAAATAGAAAAGAGTGACAGTCTGTAAGTAAATTATGCACCTCAGATGATATGATACGACAGTGTTAGAGAAAAAATGAAAATTTCAATTTCTTGCCAAATGGTGCTGTTAATGGATTCACTGGATGACTAAGTACCTTATGGCAAGTCCCACTTTTTCTGACATCCGGGTACTACCTATTTTATGTGGATCATATCACTAAATCATCTACTACTTAAGATTTCTACCTCTCTATATTTTCCACTTTGGTTTCTTGATAAATGTAATACATTTTTATGTCCCAGACCCAGAATTCCATTAGGCAATATAATTTCAAAGTGAATGATAGGGGATTTTTTCAGCATCATTTGCAAGCTTTTAGATGTGATTTATTGTGTAACTTCTCTAGTATTTGTATTCCTTAGTACTAATCTCTTCCGGTTATAAATTTCATTTAAAAATTATTTGGCTACAAAATTATGAAAATTGGAGTTTAGAGACTTTGCCTAGTTTATCCTGACAACATCAGGTGTTACCGGAACACCGAAGGTGGAAGTGCGCCACATGCCCACAAAAAAAATTGATTAACACAGTCTAGAAATTATTCATACAGTTAAAAATCATGCGCTTTCTGAATTTAACTGCTGGATAGATCTTTAAAATGGTAGAGCTTCTTGAAGAGCATGAGAATATAAAACTAGTGAGATTATAATGGGATTGAGGACTAAGAAAGCAATGTGGGTTTCTATATGGTCACAGCACAGAAAGGAAGAAGTAAGAATAGTATTAAAACCATCTGAAAATTCATTACACCACAGAAGAGCAATTTAATAACATTATTGTATCAAGTAAGTAACCAGAGAAACTATGTAATTCCCTTAAACTGCTTCAAACAGGTTTTTAAGTATTTTTGTAGTTTAATTACAATTTAATAAATTAATATCCTAAATGAGTTTCTTTCATTTATCCTAAATGAATTCTTTCATCTATCCTTCATATATCCTAAATGAGTTTTCTTTTCGAAAAAGAAAAATATTTTGACAGTTTAAGGCCTTTTTAGACATCCCTGTATCATGTTAAATACCTTCTAATAAAGTATTTAATAAACCATAGATGTATAATGAAATACAATAAATAAATAATAGGTGTACAATAAATACAATACTAGTATATATATCCATATTCTGTGAACAAAATATCAATGCATGCAAACAAAGCTAACATGCCCAAGGCCTGTGCTCCATTAAAACAAAGAGAAAAACTAAGGAAGAAGCATAAAAGAGAAAAATAATTTTCATTCTTGCTCTCTAGGGTAAAATTCTTATAATAAATTAATCATGGCCTGTGCCACTGACCATAAAATGCTCCATATTATAATTTGGAGAAAAAGTCACTGATGCATGTTTCCATTAAGTACAATTCACTTACCTACTAGTGAACAGCATTATTATAATTTGCTTAAGTAAGATTCAGTGACATTCATTGAAAATTATCGTGCTGACTTACCATGCTCACAACAAACCAAAAGGAAATTGCTGAGACAGCAAGGTCCTGATTCTGCAGTAAAATGAGCCTCTACAGAGCTCCAAGGAAGGAAATAACTTTCAGTGGAAGATTGGCCATCGTTTCACAGGTGCTCATATTTCACAGGTTAGTTTCAGATACATTTGTAATTAATTATTGTTAAACTTTAATGATTTTGGTACTATGAAATGTATATCTTGATGTTCTACAATACAGACTTGACAACTTTACCATTTAAATAATGGAAGAGAGGGATTAAATTAACAGTTATGACATTCCTCCTTGATCTGATGGTAGAGCCACAAAATATTCAAAATAAAAATCACCATCACCCAGCAATGACAAGCCCATCTAAAAATGTTTTTCAAAATTAATGAGTAATGGCAATCTTTATTTTTTAATTCAGTCTATCAAATTGATTTTTTTCTAGCTAGATTTAATAATTTTTGTCATGTTAAGGTTCAGCATTGCCCCAGAAAATAGAGTCGGATGGAAAAATGTACAAAGTACAGAGCTGAAAAGATGAAAAAACTTTTCATGCTACTCAAAACAGTTTGTTTATGCATTATAGATTTTCTTAATTCCCATCCAAAAAAGGAATAAAATTTGAAAAACAAATGTTATATATAGCTTTATGCACACTATATGCAGATTTTTTTAGAACATAACTATACTCAAATTTTATCCCCAGAGTTTAAATACTCATTACTGTAATTATTTTATGTGCCTGGAGAATCATGAAACTCAGTGAATGGAGTCACTGATGAATTTAATTCCAAAAGTAATGAAAGTCAGATTCCCTTCACAAGAAAACTATTTCAAAGTCTGATTATTTACATTTATTTTCATTTAGATTGATTTTTCTGGTCTTCAGATCTGAAAAAAATAAACCATTTTGGACTTCTACATGTTGATTTTCAAACACTGTAATTTCTAAAATATTTGAGATCTCGTTCTCAGCAGAGTTTATCTCTCATAGATTTATTACTTTTCCCTTACTGAGGATGCCTAAAATATAAAATTTTTATTTTTCATACGATATTTTGAATTCTCATGGTATTTAAAAACTCTCCTTCAGCTGCTGTACAGACCTATGCTGCAACAAGAGGCCTGAAAATGTCTGGGTTTACTGCTATATTCACATTTCTTCTTGTTTGAGCACACAGCTGTTACCTACACCGTTCATTGCACACTCTGGGCTGCAGATAAATAATTTGGACAGCCTATTTTTAAAGCTGCAGAATCTGATTTAGAAAACTAGTGTCAGTTGCTTTTCAATCCTAACTAATTGGGAAGGTCTTAAAATACTTGGGGTAAAACAAAATCTACTTCTAAAACAAATTCAGTACCAACATAAAACTAAAAAAATTGTTGTTCTCCAAAATAAACAATAACCCCATATTCTTTCTCAGTTCAACAGTATCAGCTCACACTGCACAAATGCTCACATTACATGGATATAACTGTAAAAGATGGAATAAGAATGCCTCATATCCAATTTGATTTCTATCTCTATATTCTGGGCTCATGGAGAGGAAGTAATTTTTGATACGCAATCCTGTGGTATAAACCTTGCTTGATTTCTGTATCACTTCTCAACAAATAGAAATACGAACAATAACTTCCACACCAGTGGTCCTAATAACTATGAACACAGCATCCAAAGCACATTCAATTTTGTATGTATTCTCTAATAAGATTCTTAGCTAATGTGAGATGGAAAAATAACCTACCAACAAAAGGTTGAATATATTCCTGAATATTTAGGGAATTCCTACATATTCTCTAAAATTATTTTTAATTTTCTGGTTACAATCTTTTTTCAGAGGCAATATAAAAAGAACTTCAGTTTGGCTGTAATTCTAGTTAATGTTGTCTGGAATTCTTGGTGCATGGCTGATTTTATGGTAAATGTTAGAGAAAATGAAGTAATTTCAAAAATTCACTTCAAAACTTGAGCACAATAAGTAAAATAGACCTGTCTGTTACCCCACATTTCACATTAGAAAAAGCCTAAAATATACTCATTGGATCAGGTTATGAAAATCTGAAATATAATTAGCTGAAAGAGTTAGTAAGTCATAGTCCTATGTTCTATATTAGTTCCAGTTTCTAAGTAGATGTCTGTCAAAAAACACAAAGGAGAAAGTATGGCAATGATTCTTTATCACTAGGAACTTAAAGGAATGTATGGATCAGAGGACTGGGAAAGAGAAGGTGGACAGCTGACTTAGATCAGTCTGTACCACAACACACTGCCCACTCAAAGATATTGAGAGATAAATATATGTAGAAACTAAGCTACTGTCTCTGAAAGCTGGTTCCTAAAAAAATAGCATATGGGGCTCTGTGGGAAGCTTGCACTTTGCTACCGGCAGTCTGTAAATACAACTTCACTCTTCAGGGCTGACAGTCTGATCTTCTTCAGGAACACTGCAATCCAGTGATATTAAAAAGAGAATAGAAGTGGTAAGTGTAGGTGGTTCTTTTAAACTACCTTTAGAGAGTAACATTTAAGTATTGTCTTCAAATACATGTGTTTATCGCTACTTGGCAATCATAAAGATAAAAAAGCTTAGATGTATAATGTGTATTTATACAAACAACAAACAACCTTGTAATTCAAAATATCTCTCCTGTCATTTCTCACACTATCAATTTTTAGGGGTATTCAATAAAGTCTTTCATATTGTACTCAGTAATGCTATACATAGTGGCATCACAGAAATGAATAAAAGGTAGGAGGACTGAACTGCTCAGATTTTGCAGCCCCAAAAATTGAAATCAGCCTGCTTTATAACAGCCCAGTACATGTTCTACAAAGTGCTTTGAAAAACACAGACGAACTTGCTAGACATGCCCTGTCTTCATTCTAGAGATTTTTTTCACGTTGTCATAATGTGCCGCTGGATAACATCTTCTGTTTCATCATATACAAGAATGTTATTGAAAGATACAAAAACATCTTCAGACACAACAAACTAATACACTAAAGTTTGACTTCATACTCTTTTGAAACCTCAAAAAAAAAAGTAAAAACCCCATCCTTCTATATGTTATTAATATAGTATAAATATTTTACTTAGTGAAGGCAAACAGCCTTAAGACGTGATGTCTG
This sequence comes from Rhagologus leucostigma, assembly GCA_013397725.1. Classification (NCBI taxonomy): domain Eukaryota; kingdom Metazoa; phylum Chordata; class Aves; order Passeriformes; genus Rhagologus; species Rhagologus leucostigma. The sequence continues at coordinate 1,128,375 of VZTD01000437.1, read as the reverse complement.
CCCTTCACCAGTCCCTTGGTGATGACATTTAGATTGTGAAGAGCTTTTTTGGAGGCCATCTGGTGCAATGCCTGTTTCAGGCTTGGCCAACTTACACCTCATTGTTTACAGCCCTGTCCAATTGAGTATTGGATCTCTCAGTAGGATATTGCATGACCTCTTTGGACACCAAGAAGTACTTCTATTTCCATTTCAGAGGTGTGACAGCAGTAAAAAAAAGTTGTATTTTTTCCTTGCTAAATGGATTCTTCTGCCATAGCCAAACTCTGATCAGATGCTAAATTTCCAATTGTATTTTTCAGATCCCAGAAAGCAAGGATTTTAATTCCAGGAGACCTTTTTCTGTACATTTAAAACTATCTGTTTAAAACGAAAATTATTTCTGATACACAAGGATTCAAGACATGAATATATTCCTAGGCCACTGAAGAAAATCCTTCTTTATGGAATTCCTATTTCCATACAAATGGAACTAGGATAATTTAGTGTAGGAGTATGCGCATTCTCCAGCAATAATAGTGAACATCTGAAACTGCTTATTTGATTGAAGATTTTAGAACCTGAGGCTAAAAAACTAGTGCTCTGGGAACAGTCAGGCTAAACCATTTTCACTGAAAAACAAGACTACTCTACCAAATCTTAGTATTTCACCTAACAAGAAATTTTGCTAAGTCCTTTCTTCTGTATCTACAGACAAGCATATAAAATTGTTCAGTTGAACACATTATTAGTATTAGTATTTATTAGTTATTTTTTATTACTAATAAATACATAGTGTTATTACTATATAAAAAACCCTGAATATCTTTCAAATTTTGAGTCAATATCATTCAACAGATTTTTACTCAAACATCACTAAAATATGTTAAAAACTAAAGCATTAATTCATTCTTAAGGGCAGTTATTTATTGCACAGTCAGAAATTCTGATAGACAAACCAGGTTTGTTTGCAGGACTGAATATTTCCTGAAAACCAGAATTTCACTAACTTCGCATACAAAGAGTCCAACTGGTCTGTAAAAATAGTTGTACATGGAATTTTAACTTCTTAAAATCTGTTAAAAGACGGCATAAACCATATAAGAAAAACAATTTTAAAACTTTAGTTAAATAACAGTCGTGGAATATGACAAGACTGAAGATGACTGAATTGCAATACAACTCCTTACTTTTTAACTATCACTTCTTTCCTCCTTTTACGGACAAGTATAATCTTATAACTTCAAGGCTATGCAGTGTAAGTCTCTGATAGTGTGTCTATCTCAGAATATTATGATATGGAGCATTTTAACCCTTCTCACCATCAAGTGCACAGAAAACAAACAGATCAACTCCTTGAAACACTTGTATACAATGGGTTATTTAATAAAGACTCTACATAGAACATATGAAATATCCAAGCTTGTTTGCACGACTACACACAGATTTCTGTGAGTTTGTGTAAAACTCACAGAAATATGCACACACACTCATATCCAATGACTCAAAGAAACTCCTCCAAGTAAATCTTAGAAATGGGTTTTGGGTTGTCGAAGTTTTGTGTTGTTGGGAGTTTTTTTGTTGGTTTTGGGGTTTTGGTTTTGTTTTGTTGTTTTTTTGTGGTGGTGGTGGGCCTTTTGGGTTTTGGGGGTTTTATTAATCTGGTTGGTTGATTTGGTTTGTTGGGTTTTTTTATGTAACTGCCAACTGGTATTTTTAAAAGTTGATTCAGTGAAGAAGAGCTTTAAATCACCGCCAGTACTGAACAGTTAAACAAGAGAAACCACGAAGTATTAACGAACCAGATTTTCCCCCTTTACTGTCTTATTCTTATGTATCTATTTTTATTACTATATTTGATATACTGTATTTTCAAAATATCTACTGATAACATCAAACTACTATGGATTGGGTATAACAAACTCTACAAAGTAGAATTTTTAGAGAAATTCCATTTGTGAATCTAAGCACATGAAATAGTATCAAAGCAATGCAACAGGCCACGGTACTAATTTATCTACCTATGATGTTACATACAGGTTACATTAAGAAGTGTGAGCTAAAGAGAGAGGTCCTGCACATTCACTTTTGCTTAAACAATGAAATTATGAACATAATATAAAATATAGGGCTTCATGATAAAAAGAGCACATTGCAAAAACCAAGATAATTTACTCAAGCTGAAGATCTGAACTGAGTTGTCTCATAAGAAAAAAACGGTGTAATGCACAGTGGTTGATACCATTTCTAGCATGTCAAGACTCTCATCAGTAGTCACAAATGACCTAATTCATAACAGCTACAAATTAACATAGAAATTCTGTCAGCTTTCAATTTGCAAGAATTTAATATATTTTACTACGCAATAATTCAAATGAACTATACACAGTGTGCAAAACTAATAACCTACTTTGTAACCTCCGTGTGGGACTCTCGCCATGGAGTTGTCTGCGTGGCAAATATGGTGAGGGATGGGGAAGTGGCAATGAAGAGACATCATGTGTTTGAAGTTTGTACCAGTGAGGTTCATCATCTAGTAATGCTGTCTCTAACTCAATAAGAATCTAAAAAAGAAAGAATGGTTAAAAGTAGGAAAGCATTATGTGACAGAATATTTTAAAATAGATATATTCATAAATTTTATTCTATTAGTCTCTTTTTGCTAAGGACTTTGTCTGACGTTATATAAAAACCTTGCTTTAATATGAAAGAATCTCCTGTGCCTTTTACAACAATAAATATACCAAAAAATCTTTCACAAAACCTTCATTACCTTATGAGAGCTTTTACAGCATTCAAATATCTCAAGTTAATGAGCAACATTGCAAAGTTTTGGTAAAATACAACTACGGATAATACGGATTTTAATGAACAATTAGAAATTGAGAAACCACATTCGTGCTGTTACTAAAAGAGAAAAAACACAGAAAGAATCTCATATCAGGATTATGTGATACGTGAAAGATCACTATTTGTTTACTACTAAGTGAAAGAAAAAATAAAACAATTAAAAACAGTTTTGCTTTGCATAGTTGGTAATTTTTTCAAAAATACTGTACCTATACATGAGTATGTGAGCAACTGTATTTCTATAGTAACTAGCAATACTTGTATACCTCTCCTAAAAATTCACTTTCTTCCTCTCGAACTCGTGCTTGGTCCCAAAGAGTGATTTCTAACATTCGTTCTCTAAACTCTCTCCGATGAACTGGAGAATAAATAAATGTCTGATTCCACTTAGGTTCCAATGTTTTCTTTACTGTTTTTGTTCTTCTTTTATTTTTATCACTGAAAAAAACAGTTAAATATTAAATATGTTCAAAACATCATTATACTGCATTAAGTACATAATGGAAAATAGGAAATCTTAAATCAGCAGTTCAGTTTGTAGGATCATGGGTACTATAATCTACATCAGGAATTTTCCTTTATTATAAAGGTCAGTGCCTATATTGAGGATAATTCATAAGTTCATATTAAAAACCAAGGTTAGGTGATTACAAGTTTATGTGCCAATTCCAATTTTAAGATGTTGTCCAAAAAACACAAATGTTTTAATGTGATTTTGGGTGTATTTCTTTTTATTTTGGAAACAGCATTTTATAAAGCAAAATGTACTTCCATAAATGGGATTTCTGCAAGGCACAGCGTGACAATAGAACATATTTACAGACAACATTGGCCATAGCAAACACCTGCATTTCAGAAAAATGAGCCAGCTGGTTCACTCAAGCTTCCAGTCCTACAGCGGCTGACTCCGACTGCAGAGCAGGAAGGATCAGCTGGCCCACATGAAGGAATGGTCAGGGAGCTGCGGGCAGTTCAGGGTTTTCCTGACTAAGGGCTCCATATCCACCTGGGAAACCAGAAGCCCAAAAAATGAGTTACATGTTCTTTTCCAGCAACACTGGAAAAAACAGTGTTCTCAAGACAGCTTCTCAAATCCTTTGGTCACTCCAATGAACCACCCAGGTTGAGAGTGGACCTCCACAACAAGGTGAGGTCTCCATGCAAGGTTACCCTGGCAGCCTTGGCTCTGGCTCCAGGGTGTTGTTGAAAGCAATGTCTTTTGCAGAATATTTCTATTTGAAAGAATTAATATTTTCTGATTGAAACAATTTTTGCTGGAAAACACCCACACTCCTCCTACTGAGAATACTGACAAGAATCCTCCTAACATTGCTTAATTTAAACCTGCTGATTGCTGCATAATGCAGCTGCCATACTAATTTATGAGGATTTTTTAATAGGCAATGCAGATATAGTCCATTCATTAATACGTGCAACTGTAATAAAGTCATTGTATTTCTGAACTGTTACTTGCAAGCTGGATCAAAATACTACGTAAGAAATAACATTTTTAGATACACTGTTAAAAAAATAATTTCTAGGATACCAAAGGTTTGTTTACCCTTGTGAACTGAAATAAGTAACATTGTACAACATTTTTCAGTGACATTTCTGTAATCAAAGAGAATTCATCTTCATCTAATCAAATGCTTGACTTCCTTAAGTGTATTTTACTTCTAGCATGTTTCCTTCTACTACACAAGAAATATACTGTTGCTTACTTAGCTTTTAAATCTAAGGAAAGGAAAATGAATTTCCACATCAGAAAAAATCCCACAATTTTATAAGACAAATTGCTGATCATAAACACATAAAACAACTAAAGAAAAAGTTCTGAATGCTTCCCATAAATGGGAAAAACCATTAGAGATTAATAAAGTTTAATGTCAACGTATTTTTTAGTTATCATAATTTACATTGTAAAACATTGTGAACATAGACACTTTTGTTAGCCTATTAATTACTTATTAATCTTGAAAAAGCAGACAAGATAATTTAAACAGACCTGATTCTCAGTTTAGCACAGCTTCAGCAGCTACAAACACACTACAGCAGTTTAAATAAACTAGAGATCTAAATCAACAGTTCAAATACTGGTGAGCCCAAGAAAATCTATCCAAAACCTTTTAATCATTGATGACATGGCAAATTAGGTAGTTGCAGAAAATTTGCATGTCAACATATGGTATACAATGAAAGTGGAGAAGCAATGTCTTCCAAAATACTAAATAGCTTTAATTCCTGCTGAAGTCAAATGGTACTGGAGATAGTTAGCATCTTCCCAAGTTTAGCTATTAGGAAAAGCAAAGGAAGTAAAAATACGAGTTACATCCCATTCTACAGACTCAGTAATCCACTGAACTATTTGTGTTATTTTGAGTGACATTAAAGCTTTGAATTATTTGGTTGGTACATCGTAAAATAAAGCTAAACATGTTCCCCTACTGACACAATCTGAGGAAATATCAATTAAAAAAATCAACTGGATAACACATTATCTCTTTTGCTGTTCTTCCCAACACCTAAATTAAAATGCAGAAAATCATGGACTAAGAAGTGAAGAAACTATTCTGGAATAGGGGTCCTACTACAGTTTAATTTTCCCTAAGTGCACCATCCAGATTAATATGAATTCTGTGCTTTAGGGGACTTTTGAAGTGCAAATGGTAAATCTGAATTGAGACCCCTTCAGCCCTAACTCCCTTGCACTGTGGTAAGAAATCTGTGGGTTTCAGATGCCGAACCTGTTGCTACTGCTTTATTGTATAAAGGTGGGGCAAAACAAACTGCCGGACTCATCAGTCCAGAAATTTATGAATCCAACTCTGTAGCATTTTCTTTGCTCTAGAGAAGAATAACTGTCATAGGAAATAAAGGCATTATAAAACACTAACAACATTCTTTGCAAATAACAGATCCCCATGCAGGCATGTGTTTACCTTTCCTTTCCTTTTCTACTCAGTATTTTATAATACAACCAGGGAAAGCAAGTTTGTGCTTAGTGTTCAAAGACATCTTGCTGTTACATAGCATGTTCAACACAAGAACTCAAAACTGTAAGCTTTTTTCCATGTAAGTATGACCGATAAACTCAGCTGTGCATGTCACCTGAGTATCAGACATTCAAATACTCCTTGTCTTTGCATTCACCCTACCTTCTGTCTGGAAGAAAATAAATTTTAACATAAGGATTCCTTGGCCTCCCATCTTCCCTTGAAGGAAGATCCTTTGCTCCCAGTATGGTCACTATTAACTGATGACCAACCTTGTCATACCACAATTTTATCTGTAGGGAGAAAATATTAATTAGTGAACTCATTTCTACAATGAAATAGTATATTAATCCTTAAAAATAATTTTGCTCATAAGCTTCTATTTATATTGGTTACTTAAACAGAAAATAGTATATTCTACTTTGCATTTATAACAAAGAATAAAAATAAGTCAATATTTTAATAGCTTCAGTATGTACCAGGAGTTACTCTTTTTTTAAAACCCTATACAATAAGTAGCTTACTTCACACTAATTGTTTTTCACACGGTGCTCTGGTTAGGATTATTCTCCCTTGTATCGTATTACTTGCATTACTAATGTATGGTATTCATATATATATATTTCTGAGGAGTTTATGCACAATGAATTAATTTTTCATGTCCTGTTGTGCTAAAGAGACTATGGGATAAACCCATAAATATTTCATATCACTAAATGTTTTTCAACATATACACACTTATTCTGAAATGATATAAGCTCTCCAGAAATACTGAGAGAGGAAGGCTCAGTAGCCCAACCCTCTTCGTAGTCCAACCCTCTTCATAGTCCAACTCAGTAACAAGGTAAAAACCACTATTATTCCTTTTTAGAATTATTAGTAACCAGTCTAAGGCTTGATTTGCTATCCTTTTCCACTACAGTCATTACAAGCTGCTATTTAGCTATTTCAGTTTGAATTCTATGACTGCAAACAGATCAGCCAAGAAATGGATATACCTACTTTAGAGTAATCACTGCGGAAGGGGAAAATGGGGCAGTTAGGACAAAACAAAGCCTTTCAAATAGCCAGGGTGCCATTACATGTTAGTAGCACTGCAGTATCACTAACTACAGATTACTGAGGAGGCTCACTTCATGAGGACTTTGCCTGAGATGGGACAAACTAGGACATTTAAAGAAAACAGTGACCTTGCCTGAACTTAAGGGAATCAGAGAGGATAATGCCCAGCCTGCACACCAGGCAATACACCTTTGGGCATGAATATACCCTAGCTAAGGTAGACATAAACAGGAGACGGTGCACTTTCTGTGGAAACCATCTCACATAATTTCAGAGACAGGGTTTTCATTTGCCATCATAGCTCCTTATCTTCAACATTTCAGTCTCTTAAACAAAGGCCTTGATATAATTGTCAAGACTTTTAACCCATAAAGAAGAGGCTGATTTAGCTCTCTGCCACTCCTAATACTTCACTAACTGAGATTACACTAAGACACACCAACTCAATTATTGGTGGCAGTATACTTCTTCCTTCTCCACTGCTTCAGATCTTGCAATTCCTGTAGCCACCAACCAAGTGTTTGAATGGATAGTAAAAATGGGATACTTGTCCTCTATTATCCCATCATTGGCCCTGCTACAGACTTTATAGTTTTCTGGTACTAAAAGTTAAAGGGCTCTGTGGCTACTCATCTGTGCGTGAATTTTAGATGCTGTTCTGACATTCTTGCAATCCAGGGGCTTTGACAGTATTTTTTCTACCCTGAGAATTATCTGGACTTCTAGCTATCTCCATCCAACTACAGATCAAAAGCAGAAAGCTTTGTACCCACAGTACGGCTTTAATGACCTCTGAAGTGCAAGTCAACTTAAATGTTCTTTGACATTAAATGTATCTACCCACAGGCTTTCTTGGGAGTCCTCAAGCAAAACACAGATTTGGCTAATCCCACATCTCAAGGGGAATAGCACTGAAGACAATGTTCATAGTTTGCTTTCTTGGGAAAATTATGCTTGCTTAAGGAGAATGCAATATATATGTGAAACAGATACTATCACAAACTGTGACTGATGAATGTGAAATCATCTAGATATAGGCACCAAAAATACAACCAGAATTATGTGTTCATATTCAAGCTAAATATTTCTTCACTATATTTGTTTCAGTATGAATTTTTACTGGAAAACTTCAGCCAAATATTTAGAAAATTACTTAAGCAGAAACTGAAATCATCTGACACCACTTCCTTGAGATGCTTTAACTGTAGTTTGGAACAAGAGCTCAAAATTTGCAGAGACTTATACCTTCTACTTTTCTCTTGATGTTCTGAAAAAAATAATTCGAAAAACTTGTACATAATGGGCATATTTTCCCTGTAATTCCCTATAATTTGGCTTGTTACAGGAGAAGTCAAGAGTCAGAATTAAGACCAGAAAGCTCACTCTCTCCTGTATTCACACTGCTAGCACTCCAATACACAGCACAGGTACTTGTAACCTAAGCAGTCATTTGACTAGGACGAAAGGAGAAGAAAGGAAGAAACTGTGAGAGAATGGTCAAAGAAGCCCATAGAGAGGAGAATGGGATTGCATTCTCATGGGATTAGAAGAAGGAAGAACGGACAAATAAAAAACGGCTCTATAATTACCATGAAAGTAAAATATACAGGATACTTCTTGGTGAAACACAGGAAGAATGGAACCTCTAATGTCAGGGACCAGAGATTAACAGATGGGCAAAAACAGACTGAATGAGAGAAATGGTGTGAGGCGACAAAAGAACTAGCCATGCTAACTGGCACAAAATACGTTGAAAGAGAGACTGAGATAAACAAAAATCTAACAAGATTTTTTACACACACACTTTTAAAAGCTTAGAACATCCAAGAAACTTCAACAAAGCAATCCTGATCTAAATGAAGGAAAAGGAAAACTAAACTAACACATGAAAAGCACTACAGAAAAAATTATGCTGGCTGATGCTAAAGTGGAGGCTAACACCTGTAAAAAAATCCTTCTTGAGTAGGACTTTGTCTATCTAGATTACTTAGGATATAGGCATCTGAAATTCACTTAGAAAGTGATCCAACCTGAATACTTTCTGAAGATCTTCCTGCTTTGCATTGAAGTCCTGGAGACTAATTAGTCACACACATGCTCATATACTTTCCTTCCCTGGGCTCCTTCACTAGCCAGACAGGCACCTAATGCTTTACTAAGCTTCTGCAGTGACCTACATTCAGGCAAACAGGCAGCTAAATTCAATGCATCCTGATAGTGTGTGATGGGCTGTTATTCAGAGAGGTGTGTATCTGCTGCACTCCTTGAGATAGGCTTCCACGTAGGAATAACTGCCACACAGAGTGCAGGAAACAGGAACTTTTCTGCACTCAGGTGATTGGAGGAAACAGAGATGAAGGTCTGACCCCAGTTTCATTCTTTCTGGTTTTTAACCAGCAGTGGTCTATTACAAGAGCAGTACTCATTTGGGGTATCAGGTCTGGAACCTGCTATGCTAAACTTAAGCGTGCTTTGATAACACCACACACTTGTCTCCAGCCAAACAGTACCTCAGCTTCAGATGAGACTTCATAGTCCGGAGAAGAAAGGGATGTGGAATATCTTGATGATAAAGGCACTCTTTTCATACACAGATTCAACCTCTTCAGTCTAAACAGTATTTAAACAGCACAGGTCCTGTTTCTGGAATAAGCTTCCTACACAGACAACAATATACAAAAGCTGACTGCTAGTGTTGCATTCTGAGAAGTGAGGATGCAGGTATCTAGTATATCTAGTTAGCATTCCTGTTTCACAGAATCACAGAATGGGTAAGTTTTGTCCTCTGTAGTCTCAGAAGAAGGTTCCTCCCTCCAGAAAATCAACTCACCCTCTGGAGTAGCCTAAGTTTCAGAGTTAATGGGCTTTGGTGTCTTTTATTTGGGTTGATCACTGCAGGTATTGAGGTACTTAAGACCTTTCCTTCAACTGTACAAGTGAAAGCTCTTCCTCAAGGCACCTCAAACTTTCCTGAAGTTAGTATAAGCTATATAAATTAAGGTCATAAATTCAGTTTACCAGATTTCATCTTTTTTCTATTAGATCCCAACTTCACTAAAAATCTTAGAGCACTGACTGAGGTCAGCATTCTAGAAAAGAAGTAATCATGTATAAGAACCCCTACTCTAATACACATGCAAAAGGGAATCAGTTAAGAAAATCTAGATAATATAATTGTTGCAGTTTGTATACTCCTGTCTCACGAATGTTTGACTGTTTGCTCAACTATGCAATTCTAATGTGATTTTATGTACAGCACATACAGGTAAAAACACATCTTCAGTCATAAGTTAGATTTAGAAACAGAGAATATTTTAAGTTTTACATCCTATGTTACAGTTTTTTCTTTGTTATATAAGGGTTACTTCATGAATCTCATGAAAAAGAGATAAATCTTGTACCACTGGGAGAGACCATCTGCCCTACGGCTTGATTTTTACCACCACAACCTACTCAAACATCACCGAATTTAGAGACAGCTGGCCAGAGATTTTTTTTCTTCTGTTGCTCATTATAATTTTTCATGTAACCTACATAGATGTTTGTCATGTTTATTATTATTTAAAAAAGAGATACTACTTTTCTTTCTCACATTATTCTAAAACGAGAGATATACCAGCAGGATCTGTTGTTTGAAAAAAAAAATCTCAGTTTATTTTTAAAAATACTTGCAGTAATCATTTTATTGGACTTAAGCTTATGTAGATGCTGAAACTGCCTTGAGGTGGTGATATCTTCGGCATAGCTAAGTTTTGGATGTTGTTAAACATACCTCTAAAGAATCCTGAGTACTGGGGGTTGCTAAATCAAACTACTATTGCTTTCTGCTTCAGCTGCTGTCTGATATGCTTGAACAACTACAAGAAAAGGCTGTCAAATGGAAAAGCTTGTAGGATATAAAGGCCAGAAAATTATAGAAGTATTTAGGCTGCCCTAATCTAGATTTCTTTTTTCTTTTAGTGGTTTTACCTTGTCTATATTTTTATACATGATCAAATATATTGCTGTTCTGCATTAAAGCCAAAAGGATGGCTGAAATTTTTGAAGTTAGAAAAAAAGCCAGAGGCAGCTCTGGCTCAAAAGAAGGCTTTGCCAAGTAAACAAGAGATACTGCATAGAAAACACAAATTTAAGAACAGATTTTTCCGTACAAAGATTCAAAAAGCATCACTCTGCACGTTAGAAAATTACTGGTATGCTAAACTGAATCTAAAAGTTCAGGAAATAAAGATGCACTTTTACAAGTACTGTAAAATCAGTAAAAGTTCAGAAGCGCTTTTGATAGGGAAAAAAATAAAGAAATTGAGTGTTTTTCTTCCCAATAAAATAATGATGATTCTATGAAATCATCCAGTGAGCTAGAAGATGAATGGAATGTCATGGAGAGAAGTGTGGAAGAGGAGCTTTTGCCAGAAAGGATCAGTTTCAGACTAACAAGTAAAGATGCAAGCAAGAATAAAGATATGCATTTCCTGTTGAGAACAATGAAACAAATAAGTATAAACAGAATGTTTGGAGATCCTCATTCTTGTAAGGAGTTCTACAGACACAGCTATACCACAGCCCACAATGAAATCTATACTTCCTGACAACCGTAAACAGCAGCTCAGAGCTCTGATTTAGTGAATTTGTCATGCCAAAAAAGTAACCAGAGTTCTGCACTGCTGCTGGACTGCTCCTAATATCCTTGTTTGAAGACCACTGGAGAATTCCTCTTCTTTCTGCAGCCTGCATGGTAAAAATATCTAACATTAATCTTTTTTAAACTATCTACCATCACGACTAAAAGTCGGCAGATGGATGACTTTTTGTTTCAGACTAGTTGTAAAGATTTTGCCAAGGTCATAATTTTGAGTTCTTCAGGAACTCTTGTCAAAACTCTTATGATTAGCTTTGACTGTTACTAGGCTCTGCAAAAAAACCTCTTAGAGAGGTCCACAAGGACTCCACAGGCACTGATTGTGTAGAGAAATAACTGGGGCTAAAGACAATCCTTATCTACAACATAAAAAATAATCCATCCAGAGGGTGAGCGAGTAAGCCTTAAACATTTTCACCTCTTGTAAGATATTTTCTAGCAAACATGACACTTCTTTTCTTTTCTCAAATGACTACCATAATCATTTGAGCAAGGTACTTTTTTTTAATAGAGCATATTAGTCTAAGGAGAACAGACAATTTCTACATCTATTTCTTTATTTTATATAATGTGATTAAGGAACTACTACATGTTATTTCTACATTACAGTATTTCATGAAACATGGCAGGTTTCAGGCAGAGAATTTAAAATTCCTTCTTAAATTGAACAATCAACTCTCATATAATTTTTTAATTCATTTGGCACATATATAAAAAGAAAATAAACATTAAAAAACTACTTATGTCATATATAATATTTACCTCTATGAACTACTTAACAACTTGTGATTGTACCCCTCTAATTTCATTACCATGAGCAGAATCCAACTTTCTTAATCAGGCCAAGGGATGTTTTAAATTTTTCATACAAAGCCAGTTTATGTCAATAGCACATAATATATTAACTTTAAATCATACAATCAAGACATTATTTTATAATCTCTTTTTTCTTTAGAATTTTTTAATTTGAATTTATATTTAAGCAGCTGTAAGGAATACTTTCGAGAATACTATGTTGCGAAAAAAAACGTACTTTATCAAATATGAGTCATATTTGATGTCTTATTTAAAATCTTATTTAGAATTTTTTTATAAATATATGTATATATGATCTCTTTTTCCATTTCATAATGAAATTCAGTCATCTCTTTCTGATTACTTAGATCATCCTTTACGTCTTGGTCAACTGATCAAACAAGAGAAACATTTATAAAGCTGCCACACAAAAGATTAACATCTCCATAGAGATATTTTGTAAGAAAATCAGATAATATTTTAGTTACAAAAAGAAAATGAAAAACATGCAGCAAAGCAACATAAGCATTGTAACATATTAGTAAAACCTACTTTTGCATTAATCTATAGTACCTTAGGAGCTTCCTAATGAAAAAAAGGCAAACAACTTGTACCTAAACAGAATATCAAAGCTAAATAAATTCATTAAGACAACGGGAGAACTTATTTTTTATTCAAATAGAGTTTTGGTTATTTTGATGTACTTAAAAATGCAAGAACCAAGTTTCATACACAAGAAATTTGTTTATTTAAACAAGGTACAAATTTTTTGCCCATCTTCTACTCAAGGAGCTACTATTATGTGGAAAATGCAAAAAAATATGTGTTAAGTAATGATAATGAATGATTTAAAGAGACATTCATCTTTATATATTAAACTCAAGCACAAAATTATTTATTGCTTAAACAATACACAAATTTTGTATGTGGGATGCATAGCCATCATCGCTATTGGAACCTGTACAAGTTTAATATTTGGCAGACAGCAAACAAAAACTAGTTGTCTCTTTAAATTTTTATTTAATATTTTAACCCCCATGCAAAATTTTACAAGCTGCTCACAAGATGACATGAAAGTTGTTAATATGGTTTAAAGCAACACTCTCAAAATATGGGAAAACGGACTATAACGTAACGTTTTCCTACTATGCATTTTCCATAACAAACAAAAGAAAAACCCACAACTTTAGTTTCTGTCAGGCAGACGAAGTCTTTACCTGAACCCTAGGAACAAAAGGCGTTGTTCTTCTACTAAGGCTTTGGCTCTGGTAAGCAAAATTAAAGAAAAAGCAATAAAACAAAACCAAAAAAGACAACACGCTGGAAACTAAAAGACCAAAAGTAAAAACAAAGACACATAACTATTACTTTAAACACAGCTTTACACCAACAACATATTTATCTAACACAAAGTATTTTAATGCAATGCATAAATAAAATCTGCAAATCTGTTACCAAATCATATCAAGACCCTGTGGTGGAAATTCTTGCCTTAGGGAAGTCAGCAGGAATTTTACCACTGATTCCCCAGGAGCAAGGATTTCTCTTTGCAAGTCTATAGACAACATTTACAATAGATTTAGAAATAACATGTAACAAAAAGAACAGGTAGGCAAAGTGTGATTTGAAAGTGGGGTTGGAAACATAACTTAAGTTTGATCGTCTCTTTTAGGGAGATTCTACATGTATATTCAGAGAGAAACAAGTACAATTCACACACTGACAGCTTTGGTTACTTAGGAAAATGAGTAAAATAAAAGATTTTCTCTTTTTTGCAACTTTAAGAGTCATGTCTATGAAAAGTCCTAAATACTTTGAAAACAATTAAAAGAAAGTTAGTGCTATCTGGTATTAGCATTACATGGAGGAAGATACAATCTGTGTATTGCAATTCTCTAGCAATCATGACAGAAATGACATATGGTATACACAGAAAACCCTTGCGTGAAATGGAATCTAGAACATTTATCAAACTGCATATATAGACGCATTTATAACATATTTTTGTGCTGTAACATTTCAGACCACATACAATCATGTGGCTCCAGCGGCTACATCAAGACTACATCAAGTACAGGCAACACAAACTCCTGGACTAGCTGCAAATTCCAAGCAACCACTCTCCACCTTCAGCTTAAGGCAACAGCTAATGGAGTGGCACAGAATTGGTACAGAGTATGGGGCATGGACAGGAAAAGGAGCATGTGTTGATACCTCAGAGGGCCAGTGAGGGGGAGAACAGGAGCATGGAGTAGGTCACAACAATCACAGCCACCTGACAGATTGGAATCTCCTTTACCTCTGCTCAGTTTTCCTGAGATTATTGATCTAATTCAAAATGATAGAAAGAAGCTACTACTCAATATTCACTTCCATTAGAAATGTAGCCAGAGCATGGAAATAGGCACAGCGACGATGCTTCTGCCACCCTCTTTGCTTATTTGGCATGCACAGATGCTGGAGAAATCTGTTCCATAAAATGTGTGAAGTAATCTGTTCTTACATCAAAGCAAGAGGATATATAAGAAAATTTGACAGTCTGGATCACAGGTGTTGTCTGATGTGCTCCCTGTGCTCTGCAAGGTGCAGCAGCTGCACTCTACCTGCCACTCTGCACAGGCAGGACTGCAGAGCCCAGTGCTAGGGTATCAGAATGTGACCTACTCACAATAAAGTAGATCTTCAGCTTGCTTCTGCTCCATTTTACTAGGGAAAAATAAATTATCACAGGATATTGCAATCCTAAGAGGGACAGAATCTCTCCCACCATGCACCAAGGGTCCTCACCTGTCATATTCTGCCTTGGAAATGGAGGAAAATCAACACATTGTGTGCACTACCTAGAACTTTTGATGTTAGAGGAACAGCAATTTAATTGTATAAAGGTATAAAGCGGAGGAAGAAAAGGAAAAAGAGCATGTGAAAGGGTGAGGGGAAGCATGTGTTGTACTTGATCTCATCCCCTCAGTGTGCTAACATAGAGGTCCTTCATAATGTACAATAAAGGCTTTCTAGTATGCTGCATATATCACAACTATAATTAATACAACTGTATTTTCATTGTTTTATAAACTGAATGTGTACGGCAAAGCTACTGAAGTGGTTCTGTGGTTCAAGTGTACAGGGAAATAGATTAGTTTTATAAATGAAATCCCTTTTCTTTAGAATTTCCACCAGTACAAAAATTAAATACTGTGATTTTATACTTGTATCCGTTTACATGGTCTTATAGTTATGTTATTATTCCCTAAACCTAACTATTGGAAAAGCATTTCAAGTTATACTTTTCATGCACTATTGAAAAAGTAGCCAAAATGCAATAATGAAGCTAAGAGCATCAGCATACAAAGAATACTTTTGAATTTTTCAAAATTATATTAAAGAAAAAACAACTCAGTGAAAAAACACAAAAACAGGAACCAGACAAAGCAAATAATAAAAAAAACTATAATTGCAGCAAGTCAGATACTCCCATGAAAGAACAACATGAATAAAAAATGCCATAAAATAAAGCACAGAGAATACAGATAAATTTTATACCTTAGTAAGTTATAACACACAATAGTTTACTGTAGTTGCACATAATTTGTTCAATTAAATATGTACTTGGGCAGAATAATTATTAATGTAAAGAAGATTTCCTGTCTATGTGAGATGGTTTACTTCGTGGTCAATCCTATTAGTCAGCTCTAGACTGACACTGTAACCTCCACAGAAGAAAACAGTTACACAGACCAACGCCAATACAGAGGAAAAGACTGAAAACTCAACAAAGATATCCCTGAATACTACAGAGGCATCACTGCAGCTAAACTGGCCAAAACCATACCAAACATAAAGAAATAGATTTGAAAATACTATTACTATATATATAAAAATCCTTTAAGGATCTAGAGCACTGTCTGAATAAGCCTATATTCAAGTATTCATTCAAATACTTCAGACCTCCATCTGAACTGTTGTACTCCACTTCTGCTCACAACTCTCGTATTTCACTGTCTGTATTTCACAGTAACCACAGCTGCACTAACGGCAACCCTGCAGGACTACATGCTACTGTCCAAAGGCACAGAAAATACAGAAAACACTTCCAAAACCTTGCCTTTCATCTGTTCCTTCAGATTCATCACACCTGTCTGAATTTAGCCACCATCACCTGGAATGTCACTGACCCACCACTTCCACAAAGAACAGCAACCTGTCCTCATTTACTGCCAGGGTTCTGTAGTTATTCTCCTGCCTAGGCACTCACCATAAAGAGCACATTCACAATTGCATTCAGAATTTAGTATTTCCTTTCATTTCCACCTTACTCAGCTATTTTGAATGAATATGTGATCCATCAACTGTTCTGTTAGAAAAGAGCTGATTAAAACATGAAAAACCAAAATACTGAAGCACGTTCATTTTGTAGCATTCAAACTAAAATATCTTTTGTAACTTGAGGAGATTTTTAAAATTCAGTTTTACCTTACTACTTTACCCTTGCTAAAGGTCCAAAATTAGAAAATCTCATAGTCCATTCTAATTTTTCAAAACATCTCCAACTTCACAAACAGGATTTTTTCACTAAGTCTTCCAAAGTTTCAAAATTTTTTTAAAATTGTAAAATGATAAACCCAAGTATTAAAAAGTAAAGGAAAAACTATTCATCACACTACCTTCTAGAACATAAACCCCCAAATTTGATGTCACAAAAATTTTAATTTTTCAAAACTATCCTAAAATATCAGATCAAAAAGGCACTACATTGATTGTTTTGAAAATACTGTTTCTGCAGAATACGTCAATTCTCATAAAGTCCTCTATTTATAAAAACGCATATTAGCCTATGCATTGCCATGTGCCCAGTTAGATCCCATGTTGCTCCTGTCCAGAGCATCTTCAGACACTATGACAGCCACCCTTGCTTGCAAAGCAAAAAGTTTAGTACTTGCCTCCCAAAGTCTTGACCAAACAGCAGCAGGAGCTGGGTTGTGCCCTTAACACGATTAACATGGAATACAGCCATTGCCAATGTTTCTCTAGCTGGGCAGATAAGATAAGCATCCAAACTTTCGAAAAGTCTACTAATCTTAGGTGTCTAAATTGCGACTTTAGAGAGTTACAGAGTATTTCAGACTTCAGTTTCAGTCAGCGGGAGCTTTGTGTTCTCAGACAGGTATCAGCTGCTCTCTGAGGGAAGCACAGATAATATGTAGTAGGGAGTATTGAATGTAATTGCAAACAGTACATAAGGAAGCACCAAAAATAAATACGAAAGACTTTCTAATATCTCCTAACATTATTTCGTTTCCTTAGATGGAAAGAAACTTTTTAGAATAGGCATTTATATATTGAAACATTTAAAAAATAAATACAAATAGGAATTATGCCTTCTTGAGTTAAACACTGAATTTATATGCCATTCTGAGAAATAAAACCTTTGGTTTTCTGTTATTCTCAATAAACTAGAATATACCTCTAAATTTCCCAATACTATGATTATATACCTCAAACTTCTGTATCCTATCAAACCACTAAATCAAAAGACTTACTGACTTCACTAAAAAATCGTAATCCTAAACTCATGAAGATTTTGATCTGAAACTGAGAAAGTGAGAAAGTCAGTTCTAAGTGGTTCCTCTTTGGACAATTATGCAATAGGGTATGCGCACTGGTCATCTGAGCAGCTAACTGAATCTTAAATTTCATGCTGGGAGCAAGGCACCACAACTTTTTGACAGAATAATCTTTTATGAAGTTTAGACAAAAGAAATTTATTTCTTCCCTGTGTCCGCTGTCAACGATTTTTACTGTCTTGTAAAAATAAGAGGGTTTTTAGAAACTTCGGTCTGTGTATTTTGACAGTTCATGTTCCCCTGTCATCGTATTTTTGCAAACCACTCTGCACTCTACAGTCAAGATTTTTAGTTTTCCATTTATCCAAAGGATTGAATCTTTCAAAATAGTTAAGCACAACAGCTACAGAAAACAAAAAATTATATATTCTAAATGGTTGGTCTGATGAGCAAACAAATAATGTCTCATGCACTGCAAAATGGAGCCAACATGGCCACTGAAGAGACAAAAATATTCTTCCTCTCCTCTGTCAATACCATGAACCATTTCTGTGAGACCTAGGAACAGTCTGCTTGGATTTAATGCATATTTTTATGGTACACTCAACATATATAACTTGGAAGTAACATGAATGTGACATTTCCAAACTTGTTTAACACCAGTTTTGTACTGCTTCCATTCCATTTGCCTTTCCTTTTTAACATGTCAGGCCACAACTGAGCACTTTTTAAAAACCACACTTTGGAATTGTAAATAACACGGAAAGGTGCACAAAACCCAACTTCTTCAGTTTATTACAAAGAAAGTACCCTTTAAAAGAAAACATTCACGTAATGACCTTTCTTCTCAATGAGAGTGAAGAACAAAACTGAGTAACACTTGTACAAAGAATACAACATGAGTAAAATATCAGAGGGATATCTGGGGAAGTTATATATGAAAGTTAGTGCATAAGAAATAAGCAATAGTACCCTCCAAGCACACAGGTAATAAAATCTACCAACTCTACACATAAGTGTGACAGTTGAAAAAATGTCTACACTCAACAGCACAAACATAACTGGAGGCCAAGATTAGACCTTTCTGAAAATTTGACTCTACCAGTCTAGCTTACCAGGTAAATAAACATGTGCATACCAAATTCAACTTATATAACATTTCCAAAATCTAATAAAATGGAATATGATTATGAAACTCTGTTCCTGCCTAGACTGAGATGTATAGCATCAAACAAAAAACATAGCTAGTTTAACAAGAAATTTTTGTTAGAGGTAGCTAAGACTACAGTAAGAGTTGTATATGCTGCAAAAAGCACAACATTAATATCAATGAAATGTTTACATACTGAAAGTTGTCCAGACAAGAACTGTGGAACATCCCTTAACATGCCAGGACTCATAGGAGAAGTCACTGAAATAGAAGGTCGGTCCATTTTTTGAGATTCAAATGAACTAGAACCTGTAATAATAAACAAAAATGTTTTATAAATAGTAGCAGTTATGCATATTTTACAACATTCTTTAAACAAAAATTGTAGAAATATAACCAAACATGCAGTAAAGTTGTGATAAATATCACTTTTTAAAATCTATTTAAAATTACCAAATACTGGTACTCAATCTTTCAGTGATCAGATGCAATCAGGAGCTGTTATTTATAGAATGGAAAATAGTTTATTCAGATATTTCTGACTGTAATTATGTCAGTAAGTTGAAGGCCCAAGAATAAACACTTTACTGTGTTTAAATGAATTCAGTCTTCTGACTTCTCTTGTACTAATTTTTAATTAGATTTTTACAAAAATATCAAGATGTATGTTATGGTTTTTGTGCATTTTGTTTCAAATCTACAAGGTCTGAAAATGGTCAGAGGACAAGTTTTGACATACAAAACATAGAGCAAAAGTGAAGTATTTTTATAAATACAGACGACAATCCACATCTCACAAAACATAAAATGAATTTTAAGAATTGGCCAATAGGTAAAAGTCATCGAAAGAGTTTTTCATACTATTATAATCAAGCTTATGCCATTTCATTTATTCATAGCTTCTATTATAATAGAGTTCTAAAACAATGATAAAAAATAACTCCAGGCTGAAATCCATCTTATCAGATCTAAGCCAAAGAACAAGTTATTTTTCCCTACATGAAATATGTGTTTAGTCAATTTACGTAGCACTGAATGGCTCTAATAAAGTAAGAGTATTCTGAGTTCAAAGTAGCTATCACTCAGGCTGTAAACAAAGAACATTTCTTTTGCATTTTTAGTTTATAAGATGCAATTGAAATGCAAAGCAAGAAAACAGGAAATTAAAAATTGCTATTAATGTTCTTACATATTACTCAGAATTAAATTTTTTTCAATCAAAACTCATCTAAGCTTATAACCAATGTCGAACCTAAAGCACAATATCCTGACTTTTGATAGCTTGTTATTAAACAAAGGTAGATAGATAATACAGTAAGATGACATACTGAGACAAATATAGACAAAGAGACAAGAGCTATACTGACTGCAGAGGACATTTTTCATTCTATTTGTGCTTACATAAAAGAGAGAGAAGATTTTCCTACCCCACAATTGAAACTTACTGGACTCCAGCTGTGCATGTGTGCTGTCAGGTATTCTGGGAATGTCCCTGAAATCAGGAAAATTAAGACAGGCTGATCCTTTATCTAACAAGCATACTTAAATTTCAGTTACACTATAACACTTCCCAATCCACCATGGAATGGCTCAGGAAAGGTGTTATGATCTGCTGGCTGTCTTCAGCCACTGGGACGATTATCTGTTATCCACGATAAATAATTTCAGGGTCAAATTAAATCCTACACAACAGATTTGGTGGATGCAGGAGACAGGCTGCACAGTCACAAATAAAATAATTCAGTAAATAACAATCTCAGAGTTAATGGTAGACTAAAACTGTGAGTAGTAGATTTTAGGCTGATTAAATTTACTGGACCCTCACTCAAACATACTAGGCTGCCAGTAATGGCTATCCCAGTACATTCTTTACTGTCCTTGAACCACAAATTTAATCAATCATACCTTTTCCATAACCAAATAAAATGTATAAGTTCATTTGGTAAAATTGCATACTTTCATATACAGGACATGTTGCAACCCCTGCATTAAATTGTGTGCAAAGCCATGTGGTTTAAAAGCACTCAATCACAATCCCCTCAAGCAAAGGAATATATTCCTCCTCTGATGGGCAAACATTACTGTAGGCTAATAAAAACTATCAATATGCTAATAAACAATTTCAGAGGTATTTGAGCAAAACCAAGCAAGATGAAGAGCTTCAGTTCTGAGTCACAGCAATACCAAAATTTAAAATCATGTTGTGTGTTTCAGTGCAGTTGGTTTCTCCAAGGCCACAGCCAGTCCTGAAGGGTGGCCATGGTGAGGAGAGGCTGCACCATGCTGGGCCCAGCTGGCTCCTTGGGTGCCTCTGTGATAACACATTTAATAAAGTGTAAAACAACAGTGCAGCAGCTGTGAGAGAAAACAATGAGAAAAAAAAGCCATGAGAGAAACATTGTTGCAGACACCAAGGTCAAGGAAGAAGCTGGAGGAGGACTGGCTGCAACTCCCTTTCCCCGTGCCACGGACTTCTTGGTGGAGAGGGAGGCAGAAAAACCAGGAAAAAAGGAGCGAATTCGAGCCTAAAGGAGGCTTCAGTTTTGGTTTTAATTCTCACTATCTTATTCTTTTATTAATTCCTAATAAATTAATCTTCCTCAAGTTTGTTTTGCCCATGATGGTAACTGCTGAGGGGCCACGAGCTTTTTCATCTTATTTCTTCCCCCAAGTCCTGCTGAGGAGGGAAATGGAGAGAGCAAGGCTCTGGTGCTCAGTCAAGTTCAACCCACAAAAAGCTAAATGATAAGGAAGAGGAAATGATAAATGTTTCAGTGATATCCACCGTCTCATACAATGAAAGAGTCAGTATGATATATAAATAACTTATCTATTTCCTTTAGAAAAGCTTTTTCCAGAATACCTTTAGTATACCTTTTCCAAACATTTTTCAAGACTAACTAGAAAGACAGCTTTACTAAGAAGGCTGAGGAATCTTTCCAAGTGAGTGGATGCACAGCACAGTACACAATAATTGAAACCAATCAGAAGGCATGCAACTGCTCTAAGTGCCCACTACAGACAAGGAAAAATCTCTGTTGTTAGTACCCAAAACTTGTGAGAAACTCACAAGCACTATTGAAGAAACAAATATTTAAGTTTGTATATTTGATATATAGAGAATTTATAACAGGATCCAATACTCGCCTAGTAATTGACTCAGAAATACACTCTTGAGCTTAACTCATAAATTCAAAAAATTTCTTCTACCATATGAGTCTGAAAAAACCTTGAAAACATATATGTATATATATCTATATATACATACATAATATAAATCATTCTGAACAGAGTGAATATGAGTTTTCTATAGATAGCTGAAAAAATAAACTTGAGAGCTTTGAACATCATCATTTATGCTCCTAAAGCATACAGTTCTCCATATTTCATGGTAGTGTGAATGGTATTTCTTACAAGGAACTCTGACTGAGATAAACAGATGGAGGGTAAGTAAAATTAGTTCTATAATGACTCTATGCATAATATGTTCCACTGCAAACAGGTTGCATAGAGTAATTATTAAAACACAGTGCATTATTTCCTCCAAATTCAAAACAGATGAAACCATGAAAATAACATGCATTTTAAGTTATCTATTTCTGAGAATTAGAAAGCAGAAAATAGGTAAGCTCCTCTGTATAAGGGACAGCCAGCTCACACTGATTAGTAACTGGGCCATCAATTTTAATTTTAAGATGGAAAAAGTGGTAAATTGCATGACAAACTGGCATGTTTCGTGTTGTTGGGTTTTTTTTAGAATGGCTTTTAATTTTATCTGTCTTGTCAGCTTAGCTTGTCATCTTCAGTCTTCATAGCAGTCAGCCTATAATAAAGAGAAAAACTAGTAACTGTGTTTACTGGAATTTGGTTTTGTACTCAGAATATCAGGATGTGACAACAGATTCTCAACTAAGTTAATTGCCGGTAACTGAAGATTTCTTGCACGATTTAAAGCGTTGTCATGAAACCATCAAGAAATTCTCCTTATAAGTAATAAGATTTATCTCAATGCAAAAGTTAAATCCTTCCACTGGGCATCAATAATTCTAATTAAAAGACATATCACTGCTGATATGTGGTAAATAAGAACTTTTTAAGATTTTACATACACTGAAACTTTATTTCCCAGAGCAGGACACAATCCTATGAAGTTATGTTTCCTTGGACAAGCATAGGGTATTAATTTCTATTGTCTATTTGATTATGAACGGAAATCTTCTAAACTGAGAAAAGTAATACAGTCTTTCCAGTTCATCAGCTCTAACCTTACGAAAAACATTTCTGACATTATGCTGTTAATATCAAACTCCAAAGAGTAACACACACCTAACCAGAATTTAAAACCTACCAATTTGTAGGAAGTATTTATCCCTGGGACTCTTTTACATCTACTGCAAAAAGACATTGGGAATCAAATAGCCTGAACAACTCTTTTATCTTCATGATCTAGCTCAGTTCTTCAGACTATGAGGCAAGCAGTTAATACAGAAGAAGGCACCTTGAGAGCCCACATCACTGTTTAAGGAATGATAGATGAGCTGCTCTAGTGACAGCAACATAACAGAAGACGTGATGATAAGGAAGCTGAAAAACAGGCAGCAAATACAAAAGCACAAGAAATAATACAGGAGATTTTACACAATGAAGAGAATGCAAAAGATTTTAAAAAATGGATATTTTCAAGAGGTAAGTGAGCTGTTTCTTGAAACTTTTGCTATAAGCTTCTATTTGAGAGATACTATGAAAGGTTTGCATATGAAATTAATTTGAGACCTCCTTTTCTGGGACAAGTAATATAGTCTGTCCCTTAGCATTACTATTATGCCCACACCTCCCAAGTTATGCAAAGGTTTTTAACGATAGGACAGATGATAGAGTCTTTACCCTAAAGGGGCTGCAATTCCATATGTATGTAGGAGATAAATTCTCATCTCACTGACAGGATAAAGCAGTTTTTGTTATTATCAAGTTTGTTTAAAATTGTAATACCAAATTAAGTTCCTATACATTAAGTTCCTGATGTGTCCAACACAATAAGCTCCTATTATAGCTGAAACCATAACAGTCATCCTCAGTGAAATGCCATTCTCAGATCATATGGTTCTAGATTTTTTTAGTACTTCTTAATTTTTAGTCATGTTTTCTTATCTTAAGGTAAGGTGCATCTTATACAAAATAAAGGGATAAATATATTTATTAAAATGTAAGTATAGAATCCTAAAACAGTCCAGGTTGGAAGTCATCTTGAAAGATCATCTGGTCCAACCTAACATGGTGTGGTGGTTTGAACCTGAACTTGATGGACAGTCATTTAGACCAATAGCGCTTCCCAAAATTTACATATATAAATCCCGTGGAGACGCGGGAACTCTCTCTTGCTTCCGGCCCTGGGACAGGACACAGGGCTGCCCGCTCGGCCCGGCGGGGCGGGCTAGGCCTGCCCGGGCCTGGCTGGGCCTGGCTGCGGAGGCCCGGTGGGGGGGCCGGGGCCACGGCCCTGCTCCGTCTC